>JAKSZP010001033.1:0-14365 GCA_022478985.1 Massospora cicadina | reverse complement strand
TTACCAGGAGGCCATGAATCCTACATTATAACCTTGTATAAAAAGGGTGACAAGTTGGACCTGGCCAACTGGCGCCCAATTGCACTCTCCAACACTGACACAAAAATTCTAACAAAAATTCTAGCGGCTAGATTAGGCGCAATTGCATCTGACGTCCTATCACCCAACCAGTTTGGGTTTATACCAGGGCGTTCAATATGGAACAACATACACCCTGTTGCAAACATTTTCCAATCCAAAGCAACTGGTGCCCTGGTCTTCTTGGATCAGGAAAAGGCGTATGACCGTGTTAGCTGGCCATACCTAAAAGAATGTCTACATGCCTTCAAACTCCCACCAAGATTCATAAAATAGGCGATGCTCCTAACAGAATCTGCAACCATGGCTGTATGCGGCCCTGGATTCCTAACAAACAATATCAAACCACACAGAGGGTAAAACAAGGGGATCCCCTCAGCCCACTGCTATACAATTTCAGATTTGACCCGCTCCTCCGAGTAACTGACTCACATCTCATGGGGATAACTGCACAAGGACAACCAACAGGCAAGATACTGGCCTTTGCAGATGACTGCGTAGCAGGTATAGCAAACAATGAAGATGCCCGACTGCTGGAACACACTCTAGAGGAATACTATAAGGTGAGCAATGCATCGCTCAACAAAAGGAAGACAGAAATCAACCTCTTAGGCAATTACACAAACAATTGGGCCACAACATCAGAACCTCACACCAACACTCGAAGAAAAAACCCAATTATTTTACCCTTTGCAACACCTCCCACCACCACTCCTGTCCGACACCTTGGAATCTGGCTAGAATCAGGGGGATATGCTAATGAGACAATGGAAAGTAACCTGTTACAACGGGTATCCAAACGCGTAGCCTCCCTCAAGGGGAGAACCCCAGGACTAACAGGACGAGTTACAGTTGCTAACTCGCTCATCCTCCCAATACTGTGGTACCAGGCCCATGCGATAGCCTTCTCACCTACCTTTATAACCTCAATTCGCGCGCTTATCCAGGGCTGGCTGTGGCCTGGCTCTCACCCTCCTATACGGATGGAAACACTATTTGGCCCACGCTCAAGCGGAGGCATGGGACTAATAGATTTTGAGAGCCATGCCAATCACATCCTAGGTACCTGGATAAAGGAAATCCTTGCTCCAGATCTCCCGCAACAACATTGGTCCAGAGCAGCAAGGACTAACTTTGCACAGGCGCTCAAATTAACCAACCCACATAGTCCACCCAGACTACTTTCATACCTTGCCAAGCACCCTACTGCAACAGGTCCGCATGGAACCTCCCCTCATTTCAAACATATCCTCCAAACTATCCGCCATATGGGATGGACCATAGAGAACATGGGTACTATACAGGGAAGGGGACGACCCAGCCCCCAATTCAAATTAAGAAACCCAGAAAACCACCCCCAGAGGGATATGCTCGCAACAACCCCAAGCATAGCTAGGATAGAATACCTAGATATGCTGGACATTCCCTATGATTTAACCACACAGAAAGCAATGTGGAAAATGACACACCACACACTCCTACAGCCAAGGATAAGAGCAAACGCCTGGCGCTGTTTGAGAAGGACCTATAGGACGGCGGACCGCTCCAACTCCCACCACAAATCATGTGCAGTATGTGGAGGGGAGGGTTCCCTACATCACCGCCTAGAAACATGCCCCCCTACCAAAGCTATATGGCAGGAAGTCGCACGCCTGCTCAAGATTCAAAATGAACAGGAATTCTCGATATCAAAAAGTATCTTCACGCTCAAGATTGAGTCACCAATCCCATCTACCCTCCGCTCCCTAATAATACCCATTTCAATGTGGACAATACACACAATTGCATTAGATGCGTTCAAGGGCACGGTCCCAACCATTCATGGGATTATTAACAGATTCCATGTCCACTTTCTAGAGCACTTCCAAGCCTGGCTCTATGGATATATGAGACCAAGACAAAAAGCGCTCATAGAATTATGGTTCCCACTCTGGTTCCTCCACACAGACCCTTTCCTTCACACCTGCTCCATAGCAGGGGAAACCCCCTCAGAGTATGCACCAACCCCCCATACCTGGCAGTCCCGCTGACAACAGGGGTAACTTGAGTACCCTGGGGTGCCCAATTTTTATATTTGTTAGTTATTTTCTTAGTTTCACATATATTTGGTAATGTCTGTCCCCTGGTCAGCTTACCTCGGTTAAATAAAAAGAAAGGTACTGGGCGTCAAAATAGGTATGAGGGCTGGGAGGCCGACAAAGTGACCATTACAGTAGGACCCAAGTCCAGGCCAAGTTCCAACTGGTGGACTAGCTCTACACTCATAAAATTACCCACTGCTCCAGTGTCCACCAAGGCCTCAAATGACACGTGGTGAGCTCTGATACTAATCTTCATGGCCAATAAAAAAATAAACAAAGTTTTGTTTATTAGCAGATTCAGTAGTTTCTTCTGATACTTAAAATAGCTAGCAAATCAGGGGGAAGGTTGGGCTCTTTTTCAGGAGTAAAGTTGGGAAGAGTAAGGCTTTGGGAACCAGCTTCTTCAATCTGGGCTTTCACTGACTCATTGATAGATGAACCAAGTACTCCAACTTGGGTGTGGGGGCATTGGCTGATTCTGGGGCCAGTACCAATACTTGTTCAACAAATGGAACAGAATCCAAGTCACTGTTGGAAAATCTGATCATGTAGTTTCCAACTTGAAGGTGGGGAGCATGGCGAAGGGAGTCACTAATGGAAGTTACATCCTTGCACATTTAATCCTCTGTCCCCATAGAGGCTGACCAAACTTTTTGATGAATGGAGGCGAAATCCAGCGCCAATCTAAAAATTGCTTGGAGCATATCATTATAGAACTCAAGCACAGGGCCTGCTCATGGAAGGCTTTAATTAAGGAGGTCAAGCAAGGGGCTTCAGCCATAAAGGAAAGTATTTGAAATAAATGTTCTGAATGTGACATAGGGGATTTCAAAGCTGCTGATACTGCTGCGACAAGTGAGGTAGGATCACCTGTACTAGCAGTGGATTGCAGAAGTCCTCGCACCCACCAATGGGCTTCACCTTAAACTTCATCCAAAAGGGCAACACCTTGCTGGGCGTTGGACATTGAAGCAGCATTATTCAGGGCAACAGCAAATCGCATTTGCACCTCAGCAAGGGCTTCAAGGACTTGATTAGCAATATCTTGGGAAGGGACGTCTGGATTCCCTACTTGAAAATGAGCTGAGGAGAGAGTAGTGGCCCATGGGGCCCTGCTACCGTTGAGAAATTCCTCCAAAGAATTTTGAACGCTGCTCACAAAAATTGGCGATTGACCAAACAAACAGCAGGAGACAAACTACTGACTGCACATTCATTTGGTAAAGTGTAACCAATGTGGTGTCCAACTCTAAGAGAAGGGCGGAAATGGCTGGAAACAATGGTTGGTCAATTATGTCAGGGAAACGGCATAAGAAGTTTAGACTGGCCTGCCAGTTAGGATACAAAAGCACCCAAAAAGCAAGCCAGAATGCTAGAGGCATTGCCACTTGAATGACGTTGTATGGCGTGGGAAGATGGGAAACAATGTGCGTTGATGTGAGACAAGCATAAAAAGGAACCTGGCAATGCACCAGGCTGTTGCTACTCCAGACCCGTGGGCCTTGCTGAAGGTAGTTGCACTATTGGACTAGCTGCTTAGGGATACTCCATGGGTGGGTTTGACACAAAAGAAGATGTGAGGGGATTACCTCGAATGAAGTTATGATAAATGAGCCCATAAGTTTCCAATATCCTGTTGGTGGATGGCTTCAACTATGGGATTAAATTCCCAGAAGTTTCTTACTTAATAGGCTCAGTTGGCTATAAAGGGAGCTATTGTGACTATCATGACTGGTATTGCCCAGCCAATGTAGGTCCCAACGGGCTACAATGTTAGTGCCATAGGGAGCTCAGCAAGAAAATTTTGAAGTAAAATTAAAAATTTGGGAACTCGTGGGGAATTTTATTGCTCAGTGAATTTGAAGAAAATTGACTAACAAATACCCTCAGTGCAATGCGACTGATTAAATAGTGGCTGATTTGGGAAAGGTTGAAAAGCACGGGATCAGGGCCCTCAAATTTTTACCTAACCTGGCAAATTTTGAGGGAGGGGAAAAATGACTTCAATCTGAACTGACTTCAAAGGAATAGGCGGTGGGATAAGTCGCTATCAGTTTGACCTCAAATGCCTGACTTGAGGCTTCACCAAGTTTTCTGACGGTTAGAGTGATAGAATCTTGCCTGACAGGCAAAGAATCCCCCAAGGCCACCCCACATAGGGGCGGTCCCAATGGGTCAGAAACAGGTTCAGTATGGCCAACCTGCCCATGCCCAGTCGCTGGGGCGTTCTTTGGCCAAGTGGATAACATTTATCAACAATCCAGATTTTTACGATGGGGGTTTTGAGTAGTGGCAACATACCCCAATGGAGGTACATGCCTGTTGGGCTTTGTCCCTGAAGATTTTGAGGGGAGTTCTGAATTGGCAACATCATTGCCCAATGGCTCAATGCCATTGGCAATTTTGACCAAGATTTCATTGCTTGACACATTCTGACTAAAAGGTATGCGCCCATTGGGCTTTGTCCTCATAGATTTGGAGCAAGCTTCAAACTGACGACATATTTTAATGACCCAATGCCATTGTAAAGTGTTACTGAGGAGCTGACACTTAATTCCACATCTATCAAATGTGCAAGCTCGTTGTCCCTCATTACCATGGTTTTAAGTCATTTTGACTCTAATTTCTAGGGCTCAGTGCCATCGACTTCATAAAGTCCTTACAGATCTTGAGGGTGGCGGTTTCCAAAGATTTCTGAACAAATTTCTTCAATTTGCCGTACTAGTTCAGTTGAGGCAAGTGTGGGGACAGGGGGAGTAATCTTCATAGGGAGAGCTGTTACCCAACGCTCGTCTACCACATGGGCGAGATCACCCTGTGTGATGAGAGGGACAGCCACCCTCTTTGGACCCTTTTATTAGGAAATGGAAAAACTGCCCGGTCTAAGCAGAGGGGTCGCTCCCCCAGACTTACACTATAGATCCAAACCTTATAGGTAAGGCAATATATGCCCCAAGAGCTCTGGTGGTATATGTTCCTTCAGTGTCATATTCTTGATCATGGGCAACATCCAGAGCTATTCCCAACTTCTTTATCAATTTAGTACTGACGATATTTAAAGGAGTGCTACTGTCAATTATGGCTCAAACATGGACCTTATTGACAACAATATTGGCATAAGTACACTCAGATTATGGTTCAGAAATGTTTATCAGGTGAATAGATTCGGATTTTCCTGACCCCAAGTGTGATTTGAGGCAAGAAAAGATTTCAGGGAAGTTTTCCACAAGAGTTTGCATAGGGATTGTGACCTGTACATCCTTTAAAGAGGGCAGATCACATGAGTAAGTAGTATGAGGATCAAAGCCGTGGTCCATAAAATGCTTAGCGTAAGGTTTAGCCACCTCTATTTGGGATTCTTCTGAAGCTTCTCATGGCTTTTGGCCCTTCAAGATCAAATTGTGACCATATGTATATCGTCAGCCATAATACAATGCAAGGAATCTTTGTCATTGAATCTGGCACAAAAGGTCTGCCAGGATCATGAAGAATGTATACAGTATGATGGGTGGCAGTAGAGCATTCCGCATTACTCCACCTGTCCTTTTCTCAATTCTGAGTCTTTTTCAACTTTAAAAGCCACATTAACTTTTGGTTTTGCATCCATTTGGGTATAACACTTATTGACAAAGTGCCCTTTTCTGCCGCAATGATGGCACATGATGATGTTAGGTTTGGGGTGGTCAGATTTCTGTTCCTTAGCATTCCCATTTCTCTCCTGATTGTGACTTGTATTTTTATTTTCTGTAAAGGATGCACCTGCTGCTGGTTGTTTGGCCGATTTGTTACCTCAAAACTTCTTTCACAGCGGCGTAAGTAGTCCACCAGTCTGTTTGTTTCCATATCACAATTAAAGGCAGGAATCATGACTTGTTACAAATTGTGATAGGGCTTCACAGCGTGTTCCATGGCAATTTTTGCACCGAATTTGGTCATAATATTAGATCTGAGGAGCTTTGGGCTTCATTGTAAAATTGGTCGGCAAAGTCCTTAATGAACTCAATGTGTCTGAACTCAATATTCGAAAGCTCTGTCTTTTGGGTTGACAACTTTTTGAGCCCACCAAATTCCTTAATGACAGCCTGTTTGTCCTCATCATAAGACCAATCTTCACCTAAATTGGCGTTACAAGGTCTACACTGTGCGAATCCAAACAATTGATGAAAGCTGTCACTTTTGCTTGATCAGACGCTCCTCTCATGACTTTCTAAAAGCTTTAAGAAGGAGTAGATATTGCCTTCTCTATCAAATCTTGGCAAATTTAGCAGCTTAAAATCATCTCTGCCTGAGTCGCTAACAGGAGAGGCAGTTTCTCTCCTCAAGTTTGGCCAACTTGGGGAGCCTTCAGGCAGAATAGGATGCTGTGAGAGACTTGGAGTGGGCATAGCAGTCAGTTTATGTGGAATGGTTTGTGCATTTGACACGTCTGTCTCATAATCATCCTCTGTCTTGTAATATTATTCAGAATCACTTGATTCTGTTTTCTGAAATTGGGACTGATGAGGCTTCTGAAGTATTACTTTGCATGCTTTTGGGGCCGCATCTTCATCCTCCCCTTCCCCAAGTTTGGTCACACTCTTGCAACTATTGATTTTAAGAGTCTTCATCTCTTTGTTGACTTGGGAAAGATCTACTTCAGCCACTACCATTCTGGCCAAAAGTGCCTTCATTTCTTCAGGCATTTTCTTTATTCTGGTATTTGTGAGTGATAGTCTGTTCTCCATCTTGTTGTTGCCATATTTTTGGGGAGATTCTAAAAGCTGATAGTCCCTGTTCATATTAGGTAGTTGTATTTTTGAGTGAGCACCAAAATGTTAAGTTTTTAGCCAATGGTGCAAGCAAAATGGACCAAACAAAAAAATTTGAGGATATAAACTCACTTTTCTAATAAAACTCCTGATTGTAATTGAGAAGTAGATTCTCTGATAATCCCTGATAAAAGCCAAACAACTCTGGCATGCTCACCGTTCTTAAGTCTACTGGCAACTACAAATATGAGACTTTTTGTTTTTTTTGATATAGGAAATTATCCTTCTATAATTGGGACTAAATCTCCGGCAGGTATCACTGAGTTCTTCTCTTTGGGAAGTATAAATACACACAACTACTTAATAAAGACATAAAGGCAGCAGATAAGAATAACAGGATGACAGATGGACAACAATAATTAATATAGATAGTATATAATGATCTTAAATGGTGATGATAAAAGATAGTTTATTAATTAGCCAGGCGCCATTATTATATACCTCTTGGGCATCTGTCAGGAAGTTAATATGACTGGACAATACACTACCCATACTGGCAGATTGGAGGGGGAATCAAGATGAGTCTCAAGATTTACAGAAAAGGTATATAAATTATAATTGATCAAAATGATGACCATTCGGTGAATTGAGGGGAATTACGCCAAGATTTGATATAATTAAGAGCTTCTAGAAAAGGGAAGATGAATAGAAGACTACCAAGCTGAGGATGTGTCCAGCTTGGGGAACCAAGATATAAAGAGTCACATGGAGGATTGAAGGGAAGGTCTTTTCTGGTGATTAGGTGCTTTCAGATAAGTCTTCAATTTATATTAAATAATAAAGGTTGAAATAAGAAGTGATAGCTCCATATATAGTTTATCAAGTTTTATTAAGAGTTGGCGATATTCATATCATCTGATTTGGTTGCTCAGTGGCTAATACCTTGTGCAAATTGACTTGGCGGAATCAAGCCTATACGCTGAAATTAACAGTGGTGCTCACTACAGGGGGCCACTGGTCAACTGTATTTCTTCGACACTACAATATGATGATGAGCCCTCATTCATTCTGACAAAATTTTATTGGATTTTGCACATGTTATATTGAAGAAGCTTGGGTGGCACCTAACAACGAACCAGTTTTATTTACTGTAACTGAACCGGGGGATAATGAAGTTATGATCAATCTGCAATTAGAAAACTGCCCTGAGCTGACAACTGACCAACAAGGATGCTCCATGAATGTGACTCCTCAGCAGCTGCAGGATATTATGGAGTAGCTGTTGCGCGGATATTGACTATACAAAGATGAGGCTGGGGAATATGCCCTGAGTTTGTTTTATAACCCGCGAGACCAAGAAAATTGCTACGCCCTGTACATGTCTTATATGGATGTGACTACAACAGGGTTGGCTTACCGCCTTGGTACCCACGGAGTTGAGGAGTATCTAGTCACTTATGTGCAACCATCAATTTGCCAGCTACTGCATGTACTGGCTCACCACAATATAGAAATTGGAGATGTATTACAGTTCACTCAAGCACAGCAAAATGATACTCACCTCCTGCTCAACAGCCTTGATCATTTGTTTTCAGAGGTACAAGGGGCGCTGGTACAGATGGACCATCATGTTGGGGACATCCGCCGTCAATTGGACATTTTAGTACCACAGTTAAATTTAGAATTACCTCAGATAATAGGAGAACTGTTGGATCGGCATGGCCTATTGGCGGAGTGGATTCAGGACATAACAATTTTGGGGAATAATACCAAGGGCTTTATGACGGATCTAGCCAAATGTGCAGAAGCTCTCGAAGCCATGATTGCTCAGCTTAAGGAAAAATGACACTGATGGAACGGCAAGTGGCGGATCAAGTTGGCTCCTTATCAGCTGAATTAACCTAACTTTGTATAAAATGGAGTAACCAGCGAACAGCAGATAATGTGCTTATCCTTTGGTTGACTTCTCCCAAATAATTAAAACTAATCCGTTGGGTTACACAACTGGAAGTTGTTAGTCAGGCTGAGTTCCATCAAGCCTTCCCTCTTCTGATCGGTGAGACAAGAGAGTATGTGGACATTCAAGGGCGCCTTGATACCCTTTGATTGGCCAACGAGGAATTAGTATGGGAACAAGCCTCCCTCCTTAACCAAATAAATGATGCTAATCAATAAGCAGATAACGCTAGCTGGCAGCATGCATACATGCAAAACATAATTGAAGATGTCCTCTCACAACCACAAGCCATGGAGCAGAAACTGAACGTTGAGCGGGAATTCCAACAGTGGTTGCAACATCAGTATGAACCACTGCAACAGGAATTTCAGGATGGACTGTGTAGATGCTATTCAGTTAAAGTGGAGCAGTTGATAAACAAGCATTTCGCAGAGCATACTGGAGCCAGGGGAAGTGGTGCAGTTAGTGGCGATTCAGGGGAAGAATGCTATGGATCAGCAAACAAATATCCTTCAGGCGTTGCAATGGACCCTCCGCATGACACTACTTCTTCCAAGTCCTTTTTGATGGATTTATGTCTGACCAGCTGGCTGTATGATAATGCAAAAAGGGGTAGTTCCCATAGTTGCTCCAGAACCAATTCGCCTACTCCTTGCGGCAGGAACCTGGAGCAAGGCAAAGTTGTTCAAATCAAAAATTAACTCCTTACAGTCATGATGGGAATTTACATGGTTACTTTAAGCGTTTCAAATTTGCCATGGAAGGGGCTTCTGATTGATGGAAAGTAAAACGGTTGCTGTCTGCTCTAGATGTGGAAAGCGCTGATCAAGTCACCTGCTATCTTCCAAATAGCTCAGTATCCTATGAATAAGTTAATGAAATTGTTTTATGGCTGTTTGAAGGCGCTAATAAGTTAACCAACAGAAAGCCAACTTTATGACTATACAGTTTCACCAAAATGAGACCCTGTTAGAATTTGCTGAACATTTCTTGGCAGAAGCACATGTACTACTTTGAGCTAAAATTTTATCCGCTAGGATGTCAGTATAGTGATGATGGCGGCTGTCAAACCATATCAGGAACTATATAATGCTATGTCTCACGTTTTGGATGGAGATGCTGGACTTATCTGAAACATGAACACCTTACGACGACTCTCCACCACAATCAGCGCCCCCAACATAGCCCAAAAAACCTCTGCTGTCTCCGCTCCAAACTCTTCAGTATATGGGCCGCAGCAACTGGGTTATCAGCCGCTGGAACGTATTTGTCCCTAATACAAATCAGTGGACCCCTTTCAGCCTATGTAAGCTTTGCCAGTTTGTCCATGACCCTGGAACCATACCATCAACTTCCAAACTGGTCCTTCCACCACAAGCTATATATGTGACCCTTTTATGAATACTTGCTTCCAGTGCGGATGAAGAGGGCATTATGTGGGTAATTGCCCAAGCAAACCATAAGTGTATGCAATGGCAATTGAGAAAATAGAGCAGGGAAAAGCTCAAGTGAAGTAGAGATGGGACGCTCTACCTCCGCTAAGTCCAATTCCCTTGTCCCCTGTGGGATCCACCAATGGATACCACAAATAATTTATTAAAGTGAGAAATTTACTTTTTAATAAAAGTAATAAATAACGCTTTGTTAGAGTTTTTTATGTTTTTTATTGTTAAGCAGGGCCAAAACCAAAGAAGGTCTTTTTCTCGATACTAGTATTTCCTATTTAAACTAGTACAAATTTTGAGACCATGGGTATTTGAGGCAAAAGCATGTAAAGCTGAGTCATCCAAATTAGGGAATATAGGTTTTCGGCCTATCAGATCGAAGATAAAATTTTTTTGAGGGAAAACCAACCCATGTGGTAACAATTTGATGTATTGTATCCAATCACCAGTGAGTAAAATCTTCTCACCTCAGCGGAGGTCAGACTCATGTGGTAATGATTGGTTAATGTTTACCCTATCATTGTCAAGTAAAATCTTCACACCTTGGAGGCGGTCAGATTTGTGTGGTAATGATTTGTTAATTTTTACCCTATCATCATCAAGTAAAATCTTCACACCTTGGAGGTGGTCAGATTTGTGTGGTAACAAATGCCTCGAATTTGGCTGAGAAATTGGAGAATTCCTATTATCAATTCTTACCTTATTACGCCAATTTTGGTTATAATCCTTATTTTTCCAATAGTTGGGATTCCACTGAGAATCCACCAAGGTCTTTTCTCTATTGGTACTCATATCATTGATAACCACAATATTATTCAAAGATTGGGCAGGAGATGGGCCAATCATGGTAGCAGATTCAGAAGCACTCATACCTCCAACATTCTTTCTCCTAAGTCGAGAATGTGAATGTCTGACATTGCCCCCCTCAAGAATGTTGGGAGGGGTGTAGGGTTGTAGGAAGCGTCCATGTACCCAGTTTATGATAATTCCGGTGGCCAGAGACTTTATAGAATACTCATTTCCTCTCTTATATGTGATGGTAAATGGCCCCTCCCAGATTGATCCAAGTTTTCCACTTCAAGGAGTTATGCGATTGTGGTAATATAAAACCTTATCTGACACTTGGTAGGGGAGCTTGGAGCTCATTGGCAGCTTGGCCTTCTTTAGTAACCATTTTAGCTAGGTTGGTCATAGCCTCTGATTGAAGCTGAATGATGCGGTTAGCTAACCTTTGCATGGCTTTCTCAGGTTCCTCTCCTCTAGAGAAGACATCCTTAGCTAATAGAGCAGGTATGCCCGGTTCCCTGCCATACAAAACTCGGAAAGGGGACATTTTCAGAATTTGATGATAGCTAATTCTGTAAGCCATAAGCGCGCTTGGGAGATAATGATCCCAATGAAGGGGATCAGACGTAGCCATTTTCCATAAAATAGAAACCAGAGTACCATTTGCTCGCTCCATTGTACCATTGGTTGATGGGTTATATGGAGCTGAGAACAGTTGCTGTGCTCCCATGGAAGTAGCCAAGATTTTAACTACTCTGGAGGTAAAATTTTTCCCATTGTCACAGAGTAATACTTGAGGGCACCCATGTCGAGTGAAAATATTTTGGTGGAGAAAGGTGGCAGTGGCCTTAGCAGTTTGAGCCGGCAGTGCCACAGCTTCAACCCACTTCATGAAGTGGTCAATGCCTACCAAAATACATCTGTTTCCACCTGTAATTTGAGGAAGCGGCCCTACTACGTCCAAGCTTATTGTATGGAATGGCTGTTGTGGGGTAGTCAGCTGATATTGATATCTAGTCTTGAATCAAGACTGCTTCTTACATGTAAGGCAAGCATCCAAGACTTTGACGATGGCTTCCATGATTCCCTCCCAAAAGTACCGATCCTTAATCCACTCATAGGTTTTCTTTACTCCTCCATGGCCTAAGGTCAAATGAGCGTCCAATATAACAGGTACACGCTCCGAGGGTCATAGGTAAGGCAACCACTTTGCCCCCACTTGTTTGTACAACTTCCCGCTTTCTACTTTGGTGTTATGAGAGTTCCAGGCCAACATCCTCTGTACAGGCTCATCCTCATCTTCCCAGTCATTTGGGGTCATTAGAAGATCATGCAGCTGCTCCACTTCACTGTTATCTAGGTGGAGGATGGGCAGCTGAGTTAGCCCATCAACATTCATATGGTGGGTTCCAGCGCGGTGTTTGATCTTCATATCATAATGCTGGAGCTTTAGAGCCCAGCGAGCTAAGCGCCCCGTAGGGTCCTTCATGTTTTGCAACCATTTTAAAGATGCGTAGTCCGTGATTACAGTGAAAGAATTCCCATACAAGAAAGGGCGGTAATGCTTCACTGCGAGTAGAATGGCGAGACACTCCTTTTTGGTAACACTATAGTTGCGTTCTGCCTTTGATAGCATTTTACTAAAATACAAGACAGGATGATCTACCCCTTTTTCATCCAGTTGGGCTAGGATGGCCCCAACGGCATAGTCTGAGGCGTCTGTAAACAAAATAAACGGTTTTCCATAATCAGGATGCCTTAGGATAGGCCGTACTTGCAGCTGTAACTTCATTGTTTCATAGGCAGCCTTCTGCTCAGTGCCCCACTGAAAAGGGATATTCTTTTTTAGTAAGCGAACAAGGGGCTCGCTGAGTTGGGCAAACTTAGGGATGAACTGATGGTAATACCCCATCATCCCTAAAAATACCTGTATATCCCGTAGGTTTTTGGGGGTGGCATTCTGGCAATCGCTTCAACCTTATCTTGTATGGGTTGGATACCTTCTCAAGAAATGGTATGTCTGAGGAAGTTTAATTTCTTTTGGAAGAACGAACACTTTGAAGGCTTTAATTTGATATTTGAGTGTCGTAAGCATTGGAATACCTCTTTTAAATGATCAAGGTGTTCATTAATTGTCTTTGAGAATACAGTAATGTTGTCAAGGTAGATGATAACGCAGGTTAACTTGAGATCCTGCAAAATGTGATTCATCGCATGCTGGAAAGAAGCAGGTGCATTGCACAACCCTTGAGGTAATCGCGTGCATTGGAAAAGACCTTCACTGCATATCAAAGCGCATTTCTCCTGGTCTTGGGGAGATAGATCCATTTGCTAAAACCACTGGCCAAGTCCATGGCAGAGAAAAAGTTTGAGCCTGAAAGCTGGGCCAGGGCATCGTCAATGCGTGGGATAGGATAGCTATCCTTTTTCATAAGATTGTTTAACCTGCGGTAATCCATGACTACCTGGTGACCTCCATTTTTTTTCTTAATTAGCAGAAGGGGGGAGGACCAAGGGCTTTGCGAAGGAACTAATAACCCCGCGTCTATTAAATGCGTGAGTTCTGTCCTCATTTGTTGCTCCTCCACCTTTGACTTGTGATAAGGTTTTGACCTAATGGGATGGGCATCACCCACATCGATGGAGTGACACCAGCCCTTCATGTGGCCATAATCATTGTCTGACTTCGAGAATATATCACTATACTCATCCAGAAGAGTATGCACTTTCTCCAACTCATCTGAGGTCAGCTCATCCGAGATATGGACGTTCAGTAAGGTACATACCAGGTTATCTGCGGGCAGGCCTAAATCTGCCATTGAGCCAATAGAGTGGACTTGTTCAACTTCCTCCACAGGGAGTAAAACCCTTGGCCCACCTCCTGGTGCTTTCTTAAAATTATGTCCTTTTTGGTGAGGTTTCCCAACAGTAGAGTAATAGGCCTCTGATAGGCTGGGTCTAAAACGCCAGGCAATACCCAAGGCTCAAAAGGGTTAACTCCGTCGATGCTTAAGAGGTGTAATAAGCAGTGGCGTGGGATTTGGAGTGTGATTTTCGTGTCAACCACTCGTTGTTCACCCAGCTTAATCACCACCTCATCTGCCGCATAAAATGAAATACCTTCAATAGCATCCACTGAATCAGGCAATTTCTTAGTGTTGCGCCCAGAAGTAACATAATGTAAAGACAAAGCGGAAGAGGGGTATTCAACCAAGCAGGTGTAGTCATTCTTGATGAGTTCTTTGTTGGATAAGATTAATGGAACTTTGT
>JAKSZP010001032.1:0-14408 GCA_022478985.1 Massospora cicadina | reverse complement strand
TTGCTGACAGCTGGTCTCCTCCCGGTTCCCAGTTTGGTTCATCAAATCAGACCCTTTCCTCCAAAGTGTTCAATTGTGGCTACGGCCCCTTCACACGTTCTCTCCCCCTCCCCATAGTGGCGTTCCCGCTGGCAACAAGAGATAGCATCGCTTCTCTGGGGTGCCTTCCCTGTTACTAAGTTTTGTTTCTTTTGGGTCAAATTCGGAAGTGTCCATCCCATGGTCAGCCTTCCTCGCAATAGATTTAAAACTTAAAAGAACCAATAGGAGAAAAAGGAGAGTTCCCTATAGGACCAAATATACCCACAAAGTCATGATATTTGGCTGATAACTCTCCCTCCTGCATTCCACCCATATTTCTGAATCTATTTGGAACATTAATTCCAACCACCATCTTCCACCTCATCAGAGGCCCCATACGAGGATTCAAAGTAACTGTATTAAAATGGCAAATCAACCTGGGGTCAGAACTGATGCCACCACCGCATCCCAATACCACAGGATGGGCCATATTTCCAATTGCACAGAAACTCTCTTTGAACCAAAATGGCTTCTGCTGAACAACTACCCAAGGCTCAAACGCCATGAGAAGGCCCTCCTCAACACTTCAGCAAACACCAGCTCAGGACCCTTCTGCATTCACAACTTCAGACTTTCTGCAAGGGCGAATTCCACATAGTTTTCCTCAGCCCCTGTATCCACCAGGGCCATCACCTTCTTCATCTGACCTTTCAAACTAATTCCACCAGAATCAATAACTGAGAACAAAGAAAAGAAGCAGATTTAATTTCAAAGCATACTCAGATTTCAAATGCATAGGTAATATAGGTTTGGGTCCATTATCCTTCCCGTGTCCCTGACTCCCTGTTCTCTCTGACTCCTCAACATTTCCCTGGTGGAACCCTCCATGGACATTTCCAAAAATATCTGGGTGATCTCTGCCACCCTCCTTGACCTCTACAAACTACTTCAGGTGACTGGCCCCTTCCTGGAGACATAGAATCCTCCCACCAGTTTCATGTCAAAGCCAATTGTTTCTCAACCTTACCACCAACAAAGTTTTTTCAGCCAACATACCCTGAACTTTGGCAGCCGCTATAGCTGCCAACTTATCCGCTTGCAACACCTGTCAAAACATTTGCAATGATTAAAAATTCAACACTCATGCTTCTTTTGCTAAAGGTTGAAAAATTCGCACAAGTTCTTCAAATGATCCACGCCCCTGGCTCATTATCAACAAAGCTTACCACGCCTCATCCTGCGCCTCATCTGGACAGGTGCCCCCTGACTAATCCAATATAAACACTCATCCATGGAACCTGGAAGGCGACCTTGCTCCTCAATCAGTTCTTGCACCCATCCCGCCAGATCTAATGGTAATGCCTACACAATTTGCTCAATCTACAGTGAGAAAGGGGACTCTCCTCCTGTCACTTGAGCCAATCACACCTGAAACCGAACTCATGACACCACCTGATGAATTTTATCCAAAGCTTCCATGGGCAATGCCAACTGACCTTTTGGAGATTTAGATATAACATGGCTCTCCACCACCTCCACAAGTCTCGCACCACATACCCAAACCACCTCTCTTATTATGAATATTTATGAGAAATTCACCATCAACACTGTCAAGCCATGTAGATACCATTTCTCCCCTCCTGGGGCCCCCACAAGACTGAAAAAAAATGTATTTGAGTTTTTTCTAATGTAACGGCCGGCTCACGTCAATATGCCACAAAGGAATTAGGTAGTAAGAGCCATGTTGCTGACCAAACGTGGACAGGCCTTCAGAAGCCCATCCTCAAACCCTCCCACCATGTCTTGTCATTTCATGTATTCCTGCACCACTGTTCCCATGACGCTGCATATCAACAGCAAGGTCTGGCTCCATGAGAGGGCTGAGAATGACGACAACGCCACGCCAAGCTCATTGGTAGAGCTCATCACTTGGATACAATAATATAATTATTTTAAACAAGAATGAGATTTATAATAGCAAGCAATTTATTTTAATTTCCATGATTCTTCTTAGAAGATGAAACTAGACATTTAGGCCCCAACCATCTTCTAATAAATAGCTTTCTGTTAGTCTTGTAATACACTCCCTCTCCTACTCAAGGCTTTCTCAAATACTAACCAACACATTGCTCGTGAAGACTTCTCATCCCAAGGATCATCATCCACGCTGTTCATAACCCTGATGTCATATTCTCTTGGATGCATCTCAGTCTCAGAACGTCGAATCTCTCACCATTGATCCCACAACTCTACATCTGGCTCACCATCAACTCTGATGTTCTTAAATCATCCTCCAACGCTTCTCTCCTATTTGAGGCCCTTCCTATCAAAGCAATGTGCGGATAAAGTGCATCCTGATCCATTAAAATTCCCTTTAGGGAAATCAGCACTACTATATAGGTGGATACAGGAGCCTCTGAAAGTTTTATTGGCCAAGACCTAGCTGACTACCTTGAGCTGAGTTACTTGCCAGGTGGTATGGTTAGAAGAGGGCTTCCTAAGGTAGAACATGCTGAAAATTATGGGTTAGTGGATTATTAAGTTGGCAAATATCATTTGGTGGACCATTTCCAAACTATCGTAAACCTCTTGTATCCCATCATTTTGGGTGTATAGTGGTGGCGAAAATTTGACTTCAGAACCTACTTGAAAGAAAATACCATATCCCTAACTTTGAAGAATGGTCACGAGTTAGTTGTCCCTTTAGCTGAAGCCAAGTTTCAGGGCGATTTGCCCCACTGTCACAATATTCAAATCCTTAGCCTTGCTTCTATGTTGGCCCACCGTGGAGGTTCCCCTACCTTCCAGTTTTGAGGGTCTGGAATCTTAGTTTTATGCGGCTTTAGCTAATGCAAAATCAGTAATTAGAGTTTTATTGAGATTTCAAGCTCACTGTGAATTTGGTGCGTATACCTTCCACAATTTAACCTTTGACTGTATGGTAGTAGGCGTCCTTAGATATGTGGATTGAGGAGAAGTTAGCCAAAGGCGCAATTTTTCAGTTAACCTTCCCTGTGTGTTCCACACTTCTCTTTGTATTGAAGGCTAATGGTACCTTACGCCATGCATAGATTATGGGAATCTCAACAACGCCACAGTATCAGAATTACATCCTATCCCACTGGACTCACAGATTGCACGCTATGTGGAGAAGGCGAGAGTCTTTTCCAAGTTAAATTGTTTAAACGCATTCAATCAGATCCAGATCAATAAGAGCCAGGAGTGGCTGACCGCATTCCGTACCAGAAAAGGGATTTTCCAATTTTGGGTTATGCCCTTTGGGCTTAAAAATGCCCCTGCTATCTTTCACCGCCATATTGATGCAGCTTTGAGGGGACCTTCTTAGGGTATGCGCGGTAGCTTACATGGGTGATATTCTGGTGTTTTCCCATGAAAATGAGTTCCATGCAGTACACCTTTGGCAGGTGGTGGAGCGTTTGAGGGCAGCTTACCTCACATTAAAAATAAGTAAGTGTATATTCTTTAAATCCCAGGTCACCTTCCTGTGAAACGTCATGTTTGACTAGGGGACATTTTACCTTCAGACAGGGAGAAGGCAATTTGCGAGTGGCTACTCCAACTTTGGTTAAGGAATTGAGGATCTTTTTGGGGATATGTACGTTCCTTAAGAGGTTTACACTAATCCTTTCTGAAGTATCAGAGTCTTTGTATAAGGCGAGTGAGGCAAAAGTACTCCAGTGGTCCCCAACTTTGCAGAATGCCTACCAAGCAGTAAAGTGTACTTTGCTGTCCACGTCCGTTCTTCACCATATCAACACCAATAAGAGTTCATTGCTTCAGATTCCTCCAACTTCGCCATAGCAGCGGCCCTATTACAAGTTGTTGAAGATGGAATAGAGCATCTGGTGGGATATTTTTCCAAAAAAAGTCTTTTCCTGAGTTGAACTACGCCTTATATGATAAAGAGTTATTAACAGTGGTTGAGGCACTGACTTACTGGCGTCATCGCTTGCATGGACCATTCCAACCTTCCGCATAAGTACATATCACCATGCCTTCTTGTACTACAGCGCACCTCTTATCTTAACCCTTGGCAAACCCGCCGGAATGAAACCCTTGCCCAATTTGTGTTCTCATATGAGTTTATAAAGGGAAAGGAGAATGGTTTGGCGGGAGCTTTGAGCCACAATTCTGCATTAGCTCCCATTCCTATGGAGGTTGAGATGCATAGTACCCATTTGATGATTCCACCGGGTAGTAAATGTCTCAACTTCCCTCTCCCTTGGTCAATGGGCCAGCGCTCGCTCCTCTGTAAAATGCAGAGGAATATGGTATGTTCAGAAAGGTAGTCCTTTATAAAGCCTTTGTCATCTTAATATACTATGATCCTTGCCAAGAGTGCATGGAATCAGGAGGACATCACCAGAGTTTACCACGTAAAAGATATAATGTTGTAGTTTCAGGAGCGCTTATGTGTTCCTGCTGGACCACTTTGACTGAAAATCATCCAGGATCATCATGACAGAATCACCGTTGGCCATTCTGGTAAGGTGAAGACTTTAGAGCTAATTCTCTGCACTTATAATTTGAAAGGGGTTGGCCGCTCAGGTGGGCAGGTATTGTAAAGAGTGCCTAGTCTGCAACCAAATGAAACGAATCACCAGCCTCTAGCTGGGTGGTTGGAACCAGTCAAAACCTGATGTGCCTTAGACTTCCTTATCAGTGGATTTTATTGTGGAATTGCCTATATCTGATGGCTGCAATGCTATCATGGTGATGGTGGACTGTTTTACGAAGTTCGCCCACTTTATTCTTTGCATAACAACAATAACCGCGGCTGAGATGGCTAGGCTCATTGTTACTCATTTGTTCGCTCTTCATGGGGTCCCTCCATAAATATTTAGCGATTGGGGACCTTAGTTTACTTCCATCTACTGGAAAAAAGTTTTGTAAGGCTCTTCATATTCGCCACTGTTTTAACTGCCTAACAGCCTCAATCAGATGGGCATATTGAACGAGTGAACCAGTGCCTTGAACAGGATTTGCGGTGTTACACTGCTGCAGATAATATAGATTGGGCTTCCCATCTCCCCATGTCCCAATTCAGTTATACCAACGCCCAACATGCATTGATTGGTTGTTCCACTTTCTTCGCCAACTATGGCTTCAATCCCACCTTCAACATGGAGCCCAATTGTGGATCCAAGGTAGAAGCGGTGGTAAATTTTTCAAAAATGATCAAGAAAGTACACCAGGGGGTAAGCACAAATTTATTTGCAGCCTGTTTGGAGAGTGTCTATAACTCTCAGGGTTCCCAGTGTAATAGTGCATGATGCACAGGGCCAACGCCAGGGAACTAGTCGTTAATAAAAAAGTTATTAGAGCCCAGAAGATGGTGCTTGAACTAAATAACTCAGGTCAAATATTGTTACATGAAAGGTAGGAACCAAAAGGGAGCAACGCGGTGCATGGAGTGATAAGGGATAGGCGCCCTAGGCTAAAGAACCTGGGTAGCCCAATGGTTCATGGGCGGATATTTAGCATTGTTAAAATTAAGTGGTTAACATTGCGCAAGACCTCCTCAAATAAGCTTTAACACAGGATCATCCAAGATAACATAAACAAAAAAGGTGTACTAAATAAGGGGTTTTATTGTAAGGGGTGAAGTTAACCAAAGGGAAAGATTGGTCTTGACATGAGGAATTTAAGAAATTTCGGGAAAACAATCAATTGAGGGAAGCAGGTCTAAGTCAAGGCGCACCAATAGACGCACACTTTCATCAGGCAAGACACTGTGTCTGGTAATAGACCAAACTTGGGTAATTGATTGTAAAAGCGGCTGACCTGAGATGGAAAGTTCGAAAAATTGACAGGTTTTGAGACCCCGTTCACCTAAGAACCAAAGCAAACTGTTTTTATTTAAAAAAGCTGGTTCATCTTAATGCGCCTGCTAATATGTAGGACCAAACTTCTCTAGCATCCCTAGGGACCAACCTGGGTATACCACGCCTCCACCCCGCGTTGATCCAAGGTATACTTGAGATCAGGGAGGCCAGCCAACATCACCCATTTGGCCTCCTGATATGCAGCTTTGTCACTTGTATTGGTCCCCATGATTATGTCATTTTCTACCCATGACATTACCTTCTCCTCTTTTTGGAGCTCCACCCCCCCTCCAGTGCTTGTGCCAGGGAAAAGTTCTTGTGGGCTGGGGCCAACCTCATTGCAGCAATGGTTTGCTTTGGTTGAGATCCGGCGGCCTGGGGAAAACGCTTGTGGAAAGCTTCAATCAGGTCTTGGGCATGTACACAGTTACGCGCTGATACCCAATTGTTTTCTGCAGCATCAAATACCTTCCAAGATACCAGGTACTCAAGCCTTCTTTTAACACGGCGGGAAGCTGCTATTTCATCCACTTCCGCTCTGGCACCCCATCCACTAAATAAGGCTCAGGAGTCTCTGGTAGGGGCCCTTAAACAACGTCAATTTGCTCTTATGAAAGACAGAAAAGATCTGAAGTGAAAGTGAAGAACTAACTGTTATGAGGCGTGTCCCACCTTTCTAAAAACGTGGTAAGGGCCAAACCTCTTTGGACCCAGCTTTTTGCATGGCTGCTTGATAGGGATGTTCCAAGAATCAAGCATCACGAGATCCCCTTCTTTGTACGTTGGATCCACTTGTTGCTTACCATCAGCATTCTCCTTATACACTTGCATTGCCACCCTCAAACTTGTGTATACCCCCTAGTGTACTTTCTTGATAGTCTTAGCAAAGTCCACCATCGCTTCAACTTTGGATCCACAGCTGGACTCCATGTTAAAGGTAGTGTTAAAACCATTGTTGGCGAAAAATGGGGAACAACCGATTGAAGAATGCAAAGTGTTGTAGCTAAACTGGACCATAGGAAAGGAGAGAAACCCAATCTGAATGATCCGCAGCAGTGTAACACGCAGGAACTGTTCTAAGAACTGGTTCACTCGTTTGGTCTGCCCATCTTATTGGGGATGATAGGCAGTTGAACGGCAGGGGAAAATTTGAAGAGTCTTATAACTCTTCCCAAAAGATGGAGGTAAATTGGGGTCCCCAATCCTTAATAATTTATTGAGGAACCCCATGAAGCGCAAACAAATGTGTGACGAAGAGCCTAGCCATCTCAGCTGCGGTTATTATAGTTCTGCAAAAAATAAAGTTGGAGAACTTTTTAAATTGGGCCACCACCATGATGGCATCATAACCATCAGAAACAGGTAAGAAAGTATTCGAGGTGGGTCAACCTTGGGACAAATATACTACACCAAGAATTTTTCTAGCCAGTACAGGTTTTAAACTCAAAACCTGAACTATAGGTGGAAGCAGTTTTACCTGCCAGGATAACCACCCTTCATCAGAAACAGGTAATTCCACAATGAAATCCACCAATAGGGAAGTCCAGGGCCCTTCAGCCTTTTGGACTGGTACCAACAACACTGCTAAATGTTATCAATTTTGTTTCATTTGATTGCAGATCAGGCACTCTTTACAAACCCATCCCACCTGAACAGGTAAACCCTTCCAATTGTAGGTGCGTCAAATTAACTCCAAGTTCTTTGCTTTCCCAGGATGACCAACGGTGATTCCGTCATAATGCTCCTGGATGATTTCCAGGCAAAATGGTCCAGCAGGAACCCATAGACACCCCCTGAAACCACACCATCCCATCCTTTACATAATAACCCCTGGTTAGATCCTCCTAATTCAGAGCGAACATGGAAGTACCATAGTATATTTGGCTGATGATGGCTGAGAAAGGACTACCTTCCTGAATATAATTTATTCCTTCGCATTTTCCAGAGAAGCAAGAGCTGGCGTGTTGGCTCAGGAAGCAGGAAGTTGAGACACAATTTGTCCAGCGAAATCATCAACTGGATGTTATGAAACTCTACCTCTTTTGGATCAGGAGCTAATGCAGGATTGAGGCTCAAAGCATCCGCCAACCCATTCTCCTTGCCCTTGGTGAACTCATAAGAAAATGCAAATTGGGCAAGGGGCTTATGCCAACGGTCTGCTGTGGAGTTAGGACATGAGGAGCGCGTTATTACAGTAAGGCACGGTGATCTGTACATACCTGGAAAGTTTGGGAAGAGCCAAGCAAGTGATGACGCCAATACGTCAGCGCCTCCACCACTGCTAGTAAATCTTAGTCATAAACAGCGTAGTTTAACTAAGGCAAAGACATTTTCCTAGAAAAATATCCCACCGGATGCTCTATACCATCTTCGCCTACTTGTAACAAGGCAGCCACTATGGAGAAGTTAAAGGCATCAGTAGACACAATGAACTCTTTTGAAGGATTGACATGGCAAAGGATGAACGTAGACAACAGGGTGCACTTTACTGCTTGAAAAGCATCCTCAAAAACGTGAGATCACTGAAGCAATTTTGCACCACTAGCTTTATACATGGGCGCTGCCACCTTAGAAAGATTGGGCGTAACTTCTTGAGGAGTGTACACGTCCCCAAAAAACTCCTCAATTCCGTGACTGAAGTGGGTTTGGGCCAATCACTAATTACCTTCCCTTGTCTGGAGCTATCATATCTCCTTGGTCAAACATGACGATTCCCAGAAAAGTGACTGGGGATTTGAAAGATTCACATTTACTGATCTTCAGCGTAAGGCGGGCTGCTCTTAACCTCTCCACCACTTGCCAAAGGTGTACTGCATGTGACTCATGGTCAGGAGAAAACACCAGAATGTTGTACATGTAGGCAACCGCGCATAACCTAACAAGTCCCCCAACGCTACATCAATGCGGCGTTGAAAGATAGCAGGGGCATTTTTAAGACTAAAGGGCATTACCCAAAACTGGAATATCCCTTTTCTGGTACAGAAGGCGGTTAACCACTTTTGTCCCTTTTTAATCCAAATTTGATTGAACGCATTGAGGCAATCCAGTTTGGAGAAGACTTTAGCCTTCTCTACATAATGCGCAATTTGAGAATCCAAAGGGATGAGATGGAGGTCTGGTACAGTAACATTATTTAGGTTCCCATCATCTATACAAGGGCGTAAAGTTCCATCAGCCTTCTTTATAAAGAGAGGTGGGGAGCGTACAGGGGAGGTATGCTGAAAAATCGCGCCTTTGGCTAACTGCTCCTTAACCCACACATCCAAAGCCTCTTCCTCACGGACAGTCATTGGGTAAATGGGGGAAAATATATGCATCAAATCCACAGTGAGCTTAAACTCACAATCAGACTCAGAATGATAAGGTAGTGCGTTAGCTGAAGCCGCAACAAAATGAAGATTACAAACCCTCCAAACAGGAAGGTAGGGGAACCTCCACAGAGGGCTTCTGCGTCGGGGCAAGACCGTGAGGGTAAATATTGGGCCAGTGGGGCAATTCGCCCTGAACGTTAGCCTTAGACAAAGGGACAACCAACTTGTAACCTTTATTTAAGGTGAGGTATAAGGTATTTTCTTTCAAGTTGGTTCTAACGTCAAACTTTCACCACCACTCTACTCCCAAAATGTTGGGATACAAGAGGTTTACGATAGTTTGGAAACGGTCCACCAAATGATATTTGCCAACTTAATAATCCACTAACTCATAATTTTCAACATGTTCTACCTTGGGAAGCCCTCTTCTAACCATACCACCTGGCAAGTAACTCAGCTCAAGGTAGTCGGCTATGTCTTGGTCAATAAAATTCTCAGAGGCTCCAGTGTTCACCAAAAATAGTGGTGCTTATTTTCCTTAAAGGGGATGAAAGGGTAGCAGTCAATAGTAAATAACCAAAATGGTCTTTATTTAAAGTGGAGAATGCCAACACTTCAACACCAAACGCTTCTTCAGGCTCTACCATTTCCTTAGGGTACGTCTTTGTACCATAAAATGGGTAGAATATTTGGCCACTATTACTGCTGAGGCCACATATCCCACCATATTTTCTGCTAGTGCATAAACTTTTTCATATCTTAAAAGCAATTTATTTTCCACCTTCTGAGTTCTGCGGATCATGGTAGGGTACAGGATGGGATCCTCAGGCTTAATTTTATATACTGGAATGGGATTTTTTGTCAAAGCCATAAAAGAAGAGACTTATCTCAGTAGTATATGGGGTAACATCATTATAAAATGTGTTTTGAGTTGAAAGTGACCCTATGCCCTTTTTGATAATAGGTTGCGTGACTTTATCCATGGCCAACACCACCCAGCCTTCAGCAATTATCCCACTTGCTCTGTCCAAACGCAGTTTTGAAGAAAAAAAGATTCTTTGATGTTTATTTTATTAAATTTGACGGAAAGTTGGGGAATCACGACTTGCAGATTGCAAAACATCTGTATCCACCAGGTACAGGTAAGAAGGGTGACTACTTTATAGTTGGAGATAGTGAGAATAACGATGGAATGTTCCAACCCTTGGCAAAATGAAAAGACAGGGGTGAGCCCCAACGTGGCCATGGCCACCAGCTGGAGCACCCCATGTGCACTATGCAAAAGTCCCACACAGAAAAAGTTCATGCCCATAAAATAAAGTGGCTAGTTGACTAATGTAAGGAGTGTGTCTATAACTCTCCTGTTCCCATTGTGATAGTGCATGATGCACAGGGTTAACACCATGGAATTAGTCGTTAATACAAAAGTTATTAGAGACCAGCAGAGGGTGCTTGAACTAGTATATAATCAGGTAAAATATGGTTATCATGAAAGGTAGGAGCCAAAAGGGAGCAACATGATGCATGGAGTGGTAAGGGATAGTCGCCCTAGGCTGGAGGGAACTTTGTTGGCCCAATGGTGCATGGGCGGATATTTCACACTGGTAAAACTAAGTGATTAAGATTGCACAAGACCTCCTAGAAGAGGTCCAAGCACAGGATCATCCAAGATAACATAAATAAAAAAGGTGTACTAAACAAGGGGTTTTATTGTAAGGGGTGAAGTTAACCAAAGGGAAAGATTGGTTTTGACATGAGGAATTTAAGGAATTTTGGGCAAACAATCAATTGAGGGAAGCGGGTCTAAGCCAAGACGCACCAATAGATGCACACTTGCATCAGGCAAGACACTGTATATGGTAATTGACTGAACTTAGGTAATTTATTGTAAAAGCAGCTGACCTGAGATGGAAAATTTGAAAACTGAACAGGTTTTGAGACCCCGTTCACCTAAAAAGCAAAGCAAACTGTTTTTATTTAACAAAAAGCTGGTTCATCTTAATGCGCCTGCTAATATGCAGGGCCAAACTTCTTTAGCATCCCTAGGGACTAACCTGGGAATACCTCGCCTCCACACTAGCATTGATCCAAGGTATACTTGAAATCAGGGAGGCCAGCCAACTTCACCTTCTTGGACTCCTGATATGCGGCTTTTTCCCATGGATTGGTCCCCATAATTATATCATTTTCCAGCCATGACACAGCCGAGCAGGCTTACAAGGAGTCCGCTGATGTAAAGAGATGAGTTGGAACAGCATACAAGGAAGGAGATCTCATGATTCTGGATGTTTAGACATCCCAATAAAGCAACCATGCAAAAAAATTGGGCCAAAGAAGATTGGGCCATACTGTATTGTCAAAAAAATGGGCTACGCCACATTTAGTTAAATCTTCCCCCCTCGTTTTATATATTTTCAGTATTCCATGAAAGCAAGTGTCAAACCATGGGTGTAATACCTCATATCCCTCAATAAATTTGTGGCCATGGGACCAAAGTTTCAGGGTATTAGATTTCCTGTTTTTGATTCTCTTGGTCGAGAAGTCTCTTTCCAGATACTTTGTCTGGAGAGGCAATTCCCAATAAAGATATATCAATTTTTACTTAAAATTGCAAAAAGGAGAAAATTTTGTAGTGTTTATTTTAGTCAAATCATCGTTATAAGGGAATTTTGTTCAGACAATTTCCAAGTTAAGATATATATTCATAACAAATTGTAGATTCAGTAGTAGGTTAGTCATTTTGTTCCAATAGAATTCGCTCGCCTTATAGATCATGTTTGAACCCTAATACTAGGGCATGAAATGTCGTCAGGAATTGTCCCCATTAATGGCCTAGGTATTTGGCTGATTCTGGTCCAATTCCCATCATCGTCCTCATTCAAATCTCCCATTCATGTTGGAATCCTGACAACGCCCCCTCTAGATCTTGGTGTAGGGGGGAAATGGACAGAGAAAGTGACTATGGACGCAGTTTACTACTGTACCATTACAACCTCTAAGATTGAATGTTCATTACCCCACTTATAAATGACCTTGTAAGGCCCCTATCAGTTGGTTCCCAATTTATCGTCATGACCTCCAGTCCAATGATGGTAGAAAAGAGCTAGGTCATACAAGTGGAAGGTGTGCCAGGTGTCATACTTATTATTAAATCGGTTAGTTTCTCTACTGGTGGTAGCTTATAAGTTCTCAGAAACTAGAGCCTGAAGTCAGATGATTTCATTAGCAATGCTTCGCATAGTAACTTCAGGGGTGTCAGGGGATGCCTGATCTAACATGTCCTGCACTCTGGAGGGCAACTGGGGATTTCGTCCATACAAAGCCTGGAAGGGCGACATCTTAATGATTTGGTGGTAGCTTATTTGATAGGCCAGAATTGCACTAGGCAAAGATTGGGGCCAGTGAAGAGGGTTGGTCATGGCTATATTCTGAAGAGTGACCGCTAGGGTACCATTCACCTGCTCCACCACTCAATTGGTGGCAGGATGGTAGGGAGTGGAAAATACCTTGGTGGATCCTATCAGCTTGGCTAAATCATTCATCAGTGATGATCGGAAATTTTGCCCATTATTGTTTAGTATTATGTGAGAGCACTCATGATGGGTGATAATAATTATATAAGAAGGTGGCAGTAACTTTTGCTGAAGCGAAAGGTAGTGTACAGCTTTAATCCACTCAGTTAATTGATCCACGTCTAGGAGGAGAGAACCGGTGACCATTAGAGGCTCAAGGGAGAGGTCCCACAACATCAATGCTAATAGTATGGAAGGGTTCACAGGGTGTAACCACTGGATGTTGTGACTGGGGATTAGGTCTGGCTTGACTTTGGCATACCAGGCAGGAAATCAATAAATCTTGGATTGTAACAATCATTTCTTCCAAGTAACATTGAGTATTGAGCCACTGATAAGTTTTCCAAACTCCTCCATAGCAACTTGACAATGTCCCTCCAATATGATACCAGTTGCTCTGAAGGTCTTACATAGGGCACCCATTTTTGGGACACAAGTTTGCACAGTTGGCGATTTTAATCTTGAAGACCCGCCAATATTTGCTAATTACTTTTGAAAGGTCGAGTATTTGTTTTCATAAGTGCAATTGAGTTAGGAGGTTGTAAACTTGATCCTCCTCAGGGACAGAGTTAATATATGCAGCTGGGATAGCCAATATGCATTTTGGTGTATGGGCCCTGGTCGATAGATAATGGAAAAGTCATAGTTTTGGAAGTTTTAAGGCCCATTGGGCTAACCTCCCATCGGGGTCCTTCATTTTCTGTAGCCATTGCGGGAAAGCATGGTCAAAAATTATAGTAAAATGTTTCCCATATAGATAAGGTCAGAAATGCTTAATATCCAATAACGCCACCAAACATTTGCTTTCCATAACGCTATAGTTGCGTTCAGCTCTGGTTAGAGTTTTGCTATAGTGGGAGATAGGGTGGTCTACCAAGCTTTTGTCTTGTTGTGATAGGATGGCTCTGATGGCCATATCAATAGCATTAGTAAAAATGAGAAAGGGTTTATCAAAGTTGGGATGTATAAGTACTGGAGAGTGGGA
Organism: Massospora cicadina; assembly: GCA_022478985.1. Classification (NCBI taxonomy): domain Eukaryota; kingdom Fungi; phylum Entomophthoromycota; class Entomophthoromycetes; order Entomophthorales; family Entomophthoraceae; genus Massospora; species Massospora cicadina. The sequence continues at coordinate 673 of JAKSZP010001032.1, read as the reverse complement.
GAGAGAGATGCATAATAGGTCAATGGCCTGCTGTTGCTCTTCTTTCCACTGGAAGGTTATCCCTTTCTTCATAAATTTACAAGAGGCTCATAGGTGTTGGCAAAGTGGGGGATGGACTGGCGATAATATCCCACAACCTTAAGAAAACTTTTACGTCTCATAGGGATTTAGGGGACATTTTGGAAATGGCCAGGACCTTATCGTCCATTGGGGATATTCCAGCTTTACCTACATTATAGCCTAAGTAATCCATTTCATTCTGAAAAATGGAGCATTTTGAAGGCTTTAATTTTAATGAGATTGCCTTAACCGCTTAAAAACTTTTCTGAGATGATCTATGTGTTCATTAAAGGTTTTTAAAAATGTTTTAATATTGAGATAAACCAGCATGTAAGAACGGTTTAAATCAACTAAAAGTCCATCTATGGAGCGTTGAAAGGTAGCAGGGGCGTTACATAACACCTGCGGCATTCAAGTGGGCTTGAACAATCCTTCACTTGAGATGAGGGCCATTTTTCCCAATCCTCTGGTGATAGATCAAATTGTGAGTACCCGCTGGCAAAATTTCATAGCCAAAAAATAGTGTGAACCCAACATCAAGCATAAGGAGTTATCTATACATGGCAATGGATAGCTTTCTTTTCTGGTTATTGAATTGAGGAGGCGATAATCC
>JAKSZP010001031.1:0-14435 GCA_022478985.1 Massospora cicadina | reverse complement strand
GGCCAAGTCAATTCATGATGTTTTGGAAACTCGTTTAACCTGAAGTTCCCAGGAATCCTGGGAACTTCACTTTAAATTTTAGCTTGAAGCCCCAGGGGTCCCTTTTGATACTGTAAGCATCAATGTCATAGGGACATTGCCTGTGGCTGTCTATGGCCATCGCTATATTATCCTAGCCATCAATCATCTAATAAAGTGTGTTGAGGCCACTTCATTTCCTCATGATACTGCCAGAGCTACCGCCCTATTCTTGTATCGACAAGTAGTCTCCTGTCATGGTTGCCCACAGGTACTATTATCAGACAATGGCACAAATTTTATCTCTTCTATAGTTCAGTAATTAACTTTTCTACTAGGTATAAAGCACCACTTCACAACACCATATCACCTTGCCACCAATGGCATGGTAGAGCGTGCTAATGATACTTTAATTTCCATTCTAAGAAGTTTGGCTGCTTATGACCTGGTGCATTGGAATGATTTTCTCCCTAGCGCCTTATTGGCCTATTGAGTTAGCTACCACAGGATAAATAAGATGTCCCCTTTCCAAGCCATGTATGGGCGGGAGCCGCTGTTGCCTTCCAGCCTTCACCCTATCCTTGAATCAGCTAATCTAAACAATGTAGAGCTTGCCCTTTGATGGTTAGCTGATAAGATCATATGTATCCAAGCTATGGATAACTAATCTATAAAAACCACCAATTTTAGAGAAGGTTTTCAAGCTAATAAGCGCTGACCTACGCTCCATGAATACTCTTTAGGAAAATTAGTCTTATTCTACCTCCATCTCCCTAGGGTAGGAACCACAAATTTGCCACCACTTGGTCCGGCCCTTATTAGGTAATACATCACAAGGGGCCCAAATAATCTATTGCTGCTACTGGTACTGGAACTGTAGTCAATAGCGTCCATAGCCATTTTCTGCGCAATTATCATCCCCACAGCAAGATCTTGAAGGGGGAGTTGTTGGGATTCAACCTGCTTCCACTCAACCCTATTCGAATTTCCCTACCTCTGATACCTCACCACAAATTCCTCTCACCTCATTGGAGCATTATTCTCTGCAAGCTAACCAATTTGTCAAAGGAAAGACCGCCATTGACTCCCCCCTGATCAACTTCAGGTTGCTGAAGATCTTGCCAGTGGAGGACTTGTTACCTTGAAAGAACTAAGACAAAGACAAAGCCTATAAATATCCACTCCTTAAACTATTTATAGTTATGTTTTTCCCTCCAGTTCATTCTTAATTTTTGCTAATTTCTAGAGCCTCTGTTTAGTAAGCTCCTCTCAAGCTATTGTCATCACGATTACTGGTTTTATTACATAGGTCCCTCGTCACTTATTCCAAAGCTTATAACAACATTTTATAGGCCCTATGTATAGGATTCCCATCTCTTCCCACTATTGACTCTCTGTGGGACATTCTACATCATCCATTTTGGTACTCTTTGGATGAACTATTACCCTCAGCTACCCTATCCTGACACCACTATTGACCCTCTATTGGTTGTTCTGTCAAAGCAAGATGAGTCATGAGAGCCCCAATAGGCTAAATGTAATATTTTTCTAAACTGGCTATTCCTAGCCTAATCCAAAAGTTATGCCCGAATTTATTTTGAGCCTTGATAAGTACAAATACCAAGCATCAATATCTTAAGAGGGTTTGCTTCTCAACACCCTCGACACCACTAATAAAAGCTTATAAAAAACTTTATTTTTTTTAATATTAACATTTCAGTTGCTTTATTTAAGTGGTCGAATCACCCCCTAAACAAACAATTATCTTAGAAGTAGAGAGCGTAACATCTCCTGCAAAACATTGCTGAAACTCAGGGTGAAAAGCACCAGAAAGCATAAAAAATACCGTGAAATTTAACAATGACAACCAGCCATCAATTGGACCAGTTTATGTACCTGTGGAACCCAAAAATGCGTTTAAAATGAACCAATTATAAAATAAAAATAACATATAATCTAAAGTGAGTCTAGCCCCTAACAGTTGTTTGTATACCAGATCAACTCTAAGAACTCTTGCCTAGATTCCACAATGATTAGCTGCCCTTAGGAGGCAAGTAATACGGTGCTGTTACAAAATGGTGGTTCCATATGCTTGAAGATAATTTTAAAAAGCTGACTGGGGTATTTACCTCTATTAAAAATTATATATATATATTTGCTCTAAGATACTCTCTCTTCTCTATTATCAAAGATTAGGAAATCTGTTCTGGTAGATACTGGTGCCTTAGAGATCTTTATTGCTTAAAACTCATCTGACTACCTTAATTTACCATATATTACTTAGGGTATGGTTAGGGTAGGTGCCTCACAGCCTATTCTCATACTGAAAAATCAGGATACTATTTGCTTAACAAGTTGATTTACCACCTTGATGATCACTTCTTGGTGGTCAAAAACCTGCTGCACCCAATTATCATATGAGCAGAATGGTGGCAGAATTTAATATCAAAACCAATTTGGTTGACAATAATCTAACATTAGCACCTAAATGGTTGGAAAGATATTTTAATCCATCAAGTATGATGTATACACTTTGAGAAAACTGTCACAGTGACCTAACGTGCAGAAACTTGGTCTTACGCCTCTGCTGGAGCCCACTCTAGAAGCTCCCCTACATCACTGCTGGAGGGGTTAGAGTCTCCTTTTGATGAAGCTCTGAATTAAAGTTTTACCTGACCATTATAGATGTGATTGTGATTTTAAACTTACAGTGATTTGGTTCACATTTCCTCACCTATCAACCCTTTAACCTTGAGGGAAGAGGAAGCACTAGATATTTGGACAAAAATCATATTTAAGGTGCCATCTTTCATCATACCTTTCAAGTATGCTCACCACTTTTATTTTTCTAGGAAGGGGCAGACGGTTCTTTAAGCCCTTGTGTGGAATATGATAACTTGAACAATGTGACCGTGCATGATCTGCATCCCGTCCTTATGGAGGCACAAATTTCCCAATATTTGGAGAAGGCTCAAGTCTTCTACAATTTGAATTGCTTAAAAACTTTGTATAAGATCCGTTTAAAAAGAGGCAGGAATGGTCTACTGCAATTTATACCACAAGAGGGATTTCCAGTTCTGTGCCATGCATTTTAGCCTTAGTATAGATTCAATTTTCTAACATCATATCAATGTTCCACTAGGAGAGCTGTTAGGTGTATCTGCTGTACCTTATATGGACAATATACTAATTTTTAGCTCAGATCAAGTTTCCCATATGATCCACTTGTGGTAGGTGGTTGAACACTTTTAGAGCATCTAAAATTAAACCGAAATTAGTAAGTGTTAGCTCTCTAGGTCCCAGGTCACTTTTTTTTAGTACTAGAAGGTCCCAGGTCACTTTAATAGACAATATTGTATTTTAAGGGCTCTGGCCACTTTAGAAAAAAGAAGGCTATTTGTGATTGGCCCACACCCACCTCAATAAAAGAAATAAGAAGCTTTTTGAGGATGTGCACCTTTCAGAAAGTTTACTCCCAGATTTTCAGAGGTGGCAGCACCACTGTATAAAGCCAACGGCGCTAAACTTCTTTAGTGGTCTTCTGCACTAGAGGAAGAATTAAGACTTTGAAGTGAACTTTGCTTTCTAAGTCCATAATTCACCATGTGGACCCAGACATATAGTTTTTAGAAGTTAGTGATGCTTTGAACTTTGCTATTTCTGAAGCTCTATTACAAGTGGGCACTGATAGAGTTGCGCATCCTATGGGGTATTTTCCAATAAGACATCCTTTTCTGAGCTGAACTATAAGTTCTATGATAAGGTCTTACTGGAATTAGTGGAAGCGTTAACTTACTGGTGCCATGATCTATATGGGTCTTTCCAGCCTTTCAGGTTTGTACTGACCATTAAGTACTGCGTAAATACCACGCCCCTCATATCTTTACCACGCAACAAGCTCGTTTGCATGAGAACCTTTCTAAATTTGTTTTCTTATGAGTTAACAAAAGGCAAGGAGTATGGTTTAGCTGATGTCTTAAGTCTTATCCAGCATTAACTCTTAACTCCAAGTAAGTAGCCCCAAAACACTCAATAGTTGATTTTTCAAGGTAAGGATATGTCTAATAAGCCATCTACAGTCATGTGTGCTCCTGGTCTTACTTCCTTAGAGAACCTGGAACAGTTTAGTTTATTCACACAGGTTGTCTTGTCACAATCTTTGTCCCCATAATATAGCCTAATTATTTCCATCCACAACTGGAATCAGGATTACTTGTTGAAGGGCTACAACGTAAAAGACAATAATTATGGTTCCAGGGACACTTATAGCTTCCCGCTGACCTCTCTGCCCTGAAATCTTCAAGGAGCATCTTGATAAATTAACCGTTCAGCATTATAGGAAGACAAAAACCCTGGAGCTTATCTACCACGCATATAATGGAATGTTTTTTAGACCTGGTAGCGTGGCATACTAAGAATTGCCTAGTGTGCAACAGTATGAAGCCATAGTTTTATCCTTTTGCAGGGTTGTTGGTTCAATTTCAGAAAGCAGAAGGGCCTTGAATTTCACTGTTGTTTGATTTTATTGTGAAGTTACTTCTTAGAAGAATGATGCTATCATGGTGGTGTCCCGTTTATAAAACTTGAATATTTTATCCCATGCCATTCCAAAGTGACAGCAGATCAAATGCTAAACTTTATGTCTCCCACGTTTTCTTTGCCCATGGCGTACTGGAAGGATCATTAGTGACCATATATGTCAGTTAACATCCTTATTCTGGGAAGAAATTTTAAGGCTCTTCAGATATGCTCCTACCATTAAACAGCCTTCCACTTACAATCTGAAGGTCAGACATAATGAGTGAACCAATTACTAAAACAATTATCGAAGTGATACACGGCTTTAATCACTCAGAATGGGCCTCACACCTTTCTTTGACTTAATCTAGTTATAATAAAGCCCAGAATTATTACATATGGTATTATCTATTTTTTGACAACTATAGTAACAACACTTCATTCAACATGAAACCCTGTTGTGGGTCCAATAGAGCTATGTGACTTTACTAAGTTTATAAAGAAGGTACATCAGGGGATAAGAAACAATTTGAATGTGGCTATAAAAGAACTAAAAGGAGAATGCAGATGGGAAGAGAATGATAGGGCCCAAGTATGAGGAAGGAGATTTTGTGATTATTGACGCAAATTACATCCCTATAAATCAGCCATGCAAGAAAATGGGGCCCAAAGAGAATACAACCATACCGCATTATTATAAAGGTGGGACATGCATCTAACCAGGTAAATCTTCAGCCTATTTTCTGAATCTTTGCCACATCCATGAAAGAAAGTTGACATGGTTTGAAGGTTCTCCTCCTGAGCAACAGAACTATACAATATGGATGGGGCACTGGAGTAAGTGAAGGGGATTGTGGCTTTTTATTATGTAAAAAAAGCCGTAATATCTGGTATCATGGAAGGGTTACAATGCTGCAGATAAAACTGGGTTCCTGCTTGTGATTGCGCTCATGATCAGGACTTTAATTTTGCATAAGCGTTTAATAATCACTCCTGAAAAAACTATCATTAAGTTACCCCATGCCATAAAAATTTCTCTCCTGCTGACGTCCATGAAGGAGGGGTGAGCCTTAGAAACTGGTGGTTAATTTCATATCACATGAAATATTTTTTGTGATAATTTTATATAAAAAGAGGAAGTAAGGAAGGCAATGGGGCCAAGTTGGATGCTCTCACAGATCTCAGGTATACCTAGGATCAGAGTTGGATTATGACAAAGGAGGCTCAGGTTATTGCCAAAAAGTTGCATGAAGAGGTTCATGGAGTTACTTAGTGGTGTAAAAGATCTCTAGATATAGTTTGAAAAAGGATGGTTCTTTACATAAAATTTACAAATGGAAATTTTGATTTATTCTTATAAAACACAAACTTACAAAAAATGCGATATTAACTTATATCAAAGTTTTGAGTTTATGTATACTTGAGTTACAGGACCACCATTGATGGTAGTCTCTTGTTATTAGCCAAATAAGCTTAAACCCTGACAAAATGATTTAAGACCATCACCCAACTTTCTTTATAGTATTTTTTGTCTAACCAATCTCTTTGTTGGTCATCTTTTTTCTTTGAATGAAATCATCATGATATTTTTTAATTATCAGATGATACCTTTTGCTAGCCTAGTCGTTTACCTCCTTAAGGAGGTATTCCATCTTTTGTTTCTAAACCATAAGGGTTTTAAAAACCGTTTATACTGAAATTTTCATGATTTTTTAATAGCCGTTTCCTCATGGGAAACCTTTGTTACTTTCTTCCTTCTTTAGAAATAGGAGAGATATATACACTATCCTCACAAAGCAATGAGAATCAAAATTCTTAACTGTTCAGGAGAAGAATAATGCTCAGGCCCTTGTCAAATTGCCTTAACTAGTAGTTTAATGTCAAATTCTCCTGCTTATAGCCTATTAGCTCATGTTGCTGGTTTAAATTTTCCCATATTAAACCCATTTGATTATCTTAAAAGGGTTATCAAGTATACTGAAGATGCTTACACTATCAATCTTAAATTTGCTGGAACTTTTCCAGCCTACCAAGAACAAATGTCAGGGGTTCTTCTGCCCTCAAAAATGCTTTCCAGTCTATAAATTATTATCAGAGCACCAAAAAATGACCTCTTCACACCAACGTTTCCCTCTACCAAACTCCTATGAGGACATGGGGCCTCTTAAAAATGGATTCCCTGCCCTAATTCCTGACCAATTTCCCCAAGGAAGCCTGGGATGAGATTGAGAAGCTCACATTCACCAAGGGCTGCTCATGTGCCAACACTGCCAAGTTAGCACTTTTCAGACCCCACTACCCGAAACCAGACAAGCCCAAGTTTGTTGTCTTGTGTGCTGGAAGTTAATGCATACAATAAGTTTAATCTTGCCCATTACGTCAAAGCAATGTACACTGCATGCTTTATAAACAAAGACAACCTTACACACATCCACCTTCTGCCCCATTCTGCTGACTCCCCTACTCCCATTTTGTCCAATCTTACACATGCCTTAGGTCTACGGCAGATGGGTAAACCCCTGTAAGTCCTTATGACCAGCCCTTCCAGCTGGCTGCATGCAATAACCTTACAGGAGTAAGAAAGGGACAAATCCCCGGTAGAGACCCTCTCCAAGATCAGCAAACTAGCTCACTTGGTAGATGATCAATGGATTTATTTTTTGGACCCCAAGGAAGCTACCTCTCTACCTCTATTCCTCATCTATTTTATAAAAAAATGAAGAAGGGTTGTGACGGGAAGTAGTCCAGTCTAGGGGCCACCTTCAGGACCCTAAGGCTCACCTCAAGCTTGGATTTTTTCACTGAAAATACACTAGAGATTGCCCAACCCCACTCAGCACCCCATATACGTCCTAATATGCATAGTAAGCAGGATTGGAGTTTTAGTAGTCCAGATTGTGGATCAAACTCGCATATTAAACACTTGCCCGCGATTTTTTTGTTCATTTAGTTCCCATCATAAAATTGGGTTTTTGTAAAACAGGTGGTATTAGTTTATCAGTACATATAAAACCATATAAGATTGATAGTATTCCTTTCAATTTTTTTTGAATCAAAGTTCATACTATCAAAAAATATACTACCTGTTTTGAACCTATAAGAGCTTCTCCCTGACTCACTGCACTCTTCTTGACCTTCCCAATTAGGATTTCCCACAGAGGGTCAGGAGAGACCAGTTCCTAAGTTCCCTTCCAATTCTCTCCTGCTCCTACTATAGAGGCAATCGTCGTCCTTAGGGTAGGTTTCAGTTTATTTCACTTTTTTTAATTTTCTTTATAGACCAACTTCTTTCTAGTTCCTAAACAATATAATCTGCCCTAAATATCTGACCTTCTCTAATGTGTAAATATCATCTGGTGATGCATGCCATCATCTACAAATCAACAACATTCACAAAGTGAGCATCATGAATCACCAATATTACAATTCTTCATGCTGAAACTGAGTTAGTGAACCTGGATGCTTGTAACCCTATCTGTAATTCTATTGTGCACGCCATGTACACCTGCCATATTAATATGCTCTATCAATTTTCCAAATTAGCGCGATCTTCCTAGCTTATGTGCTCATACTACTTTGATACATTATTAGTATTTAATTGCCAACAGCTGCGAAACTTAGAGGGTTGTCACCCTCCCTACCTCTCCCACCCTTGGGGTTTCCCCAGTAAGACCCAAGATTGCCCCATTGCAGCCTTCTGGCCTGTAATAGGGCCTTTGGTATGCAACTGAAGTGGTTTGCTATTCAATTAACCCTAGAACATCCCACAACTATGACTCTTTTTTTAGCACTAGTGGTGCCCAACCCAAAAGGGGAGCCGCCATGCATCTTTATTTGCAATTGAGCTGCTGGAAAATCGCTTTTCCGGTGACAGTGGGATCTGCTGGTCAGCAGGCCAACTAATATGAAGACTGGTCGGCCCTTTCCATTTCGCCTTAGAGGATGAGGCCAGTAGCGCTGTCTGACCCCTTGGCGTGTCACCTGCGCAAATTGGTGTCCTACAGCCTAAACCCCAACCAACAAGTAAAAAAGTAAAATTAAATAAAAGGATGAATAGGCAAAGGGAGATCTTTATTGAAAAGGGAAGCACTAGGTATTTTTATGTACAAATGAGCTACTGCACCCTTCACCAACTTATAAGCTTTTCACTGGACCTTCAAGACAACCACACACTCTCTCTACCGCTGTGCTTCTCACTTTCCTAGTTTCAACACTTTTTTCCTCGTCCTTCCCAATGTCTGAATTAGTTTCAGCTCATCCTCAGAATTAAGTCGCAGGTGAACCATATAAATTGCTTATATAAATTAATATTGAATTGTGATTTGACTTAGTTCTAATGCGCTGAAAACAGCTTTGGTCACTCAGGTACTAGAATAACTTGGCTTCTTGCCAACAACATGTTTTGACTCTCCTCATCGAATATTTGGGGAATCGCCTTTTTTCAGGTGATAGTTGATTAATATATGAGTCGTCAGAAATAATTTCAGCCGCCTTAAACTTGGGATTGTTGGGTTCTGCCAACTTTTATTAAGTAAACCAATTTGATCATCCTCAGATATTAGTCTCTGGTGATCCTTATACTAATTTGTGGCCAATAATTTCCCCACTCAATCCTAACTTCCAATCTTGGCGGAAAGACTTGGATTTGGCTCAACTCAAATTTGAGGAGCAACTATCTAGCAATTGTTTAAACACGATGAAATTCAGTTAATGAGCCATTCCACCAAAGTGACAATTCATCCCAAATAATGATAAATATTCGGAGGAATCCATCTGGTTAAAATTCTGACATGAGCCAAACAAAGGGGTTATCATAAATTAAAAAAATCCCAATATGTTACATCAGCCAAAAGTCTAGGAAGCCATATCAGAAAGTGTAAAACATTGAATGAAACTTTTGTCTGGCTCCTGCTTTAGCTAGTGGACCATGGCAGACAACATTGGGGTAGGACATCAGCAACATGTGGCATAAGTAGGTATAATTGTGGGTTTTCTTTGTTAGAAAGGATGGCAATTCATTGCCTCAACGTATTGAGAAAGTTGATGCTCAGAAAAAAGTGATGAGAGCAGCCACACTAGTGAACTACTTGATGCGATGGTAGGTTTGAATATAATTGGGGTAAAAAGAGAAGTTTTTGCTGCATCAATGCAAATGAAGCTTGGACCAAAAGTGAGCTCCTCAATTTTGGATTTCGCACCCACAACCAAGCCTCTATGTAAGCTGATCCCTTGGCATTTAGGGCCACCTACCAGAAATTAAAAACCCAGTTTTGAGGCCAGTCTATTTTTTGACATCCCTCACCATGACATAATAACCAGCTATCAGTTTCGTTGCTCTCCACCCTCCTTGTAGGAATTCTGGCTAGTTAGGTTTCTCATTTGGTGCTAACCCAACATTCTCACAAGATACAGGTGTAGTATGCTTAGTATTTTGCATCTGCCTGATAGAGAGAATAAAAGTTGACTTTAAGTTCAATCCTTTACTATTTTTGGAAAGTAAGAGATCAAATAAAAAATATGTTAAAATATATAATGGATTAAAAACTTAAATTATTTGTGATAATAGGAGCTTATATACCCCCTGGGTACAAAAACATCATAGTATCTATTTTAAGTCTTAATTTTTATTTTACATCTTATTTGAGGCACGCCACCAGGGAACGGACATACCAATTCAAAGCATAAAGCACAAAACAAATGGGGAGACTAAACAAAAGAAAACAAAATAAAAACCTCCAATCAGGCATGGAGAGGAGTACCGCCAGTCCACAATGGCAGAGGTGGAGGGAGGGTCAGGCAGAGCTTCTTCATATTTATTTTTCTGAATTAGTTCATATTTGCTGTAGAAGCGGACAAAAGCAGAGAGCAAGGATGCTGGGCATCAGCGTGGTGGGGTTGGGGGAGGGTGAGATTAAGGTTATTTACCTCATTGTAATCTTAGAAGACAGCCTCAACTAACCTGCAACATGATGTTCAGCTTGTAGGTGGGCATCTGGGAGTTGCCAAGCTGGCCATATTTTGACAGGTAGATCTAAAGGTTGGGTCAGATGCTGCTAGTTTTGCAACATTCATGACAGCTTCATTGGCATAATTGCCAATTTGGTGATTTCTTCCTGTGATACTTTGGGGAAATCAGGGGGAAGTTGATTGTGCTCAGCCCTTTATGGAACTTATCCGTTGATTGTGCCACAGCTTTGTGGAGTTGGTGGCAATGGGATGAGGCCACCGCTGCTAAGGCAATCTGGTGGTCACTTTGGAATGAAATGGCATTGGGTTTAATAGCATATAATCTGGGGAAGAGGGTGTTGTCAAAATCAGGAGCTATAAATTAAGCCCAATCATATCCATCCAGGCCTTCTTCATCAGATTCTTCATCCTTATTTGTAACAATATTACCTGATTTGTCAAACTCATCCACGAGGTCCCTAGGATTTTGGTTCATGAGAATAGTGGATGTAGAATTTCGGTAGGTAAAGGCGAATGGGTTGCTTTGGTGCAAATGGTGGTCAAAAAGCTTGACTCTAATTGGTCAGTTTGTGCCCAGGGCGGTGTGTGTGGATGGAGGTTATAGTGGGGGATGACTTTCCACGTTAGCTCAATGTGTGAGAATGTTGGGTGGGAGGAAACAATAAAACGCCCACATTCAGATGTAACTGAAACAGGTTTGACATTTTATCTAGTGAATTGGCATGAGGGCAGGATCATTTAAAGTGGTCAAGTTCAAAACAAATTGGACAAATCTATTAACTGCTATTGAAACGAGCCCAAAATAAATGCTCCAGTGCCACAGCAATGTGAGTATGTGAGGGATTTATTGGGAAATGTCAGGGTGGTGTGGGATGATGGTGCCAGTGGATCAAGGGGCAGCCAAGCGCTCCACACCATAAGGAGCGATGAAGATAAGATTGGGCTGAGTGCCATAAGCCAAAGCTCTGCCATCAACTGCTCATATATAACTTGGTTTAAGAAGAGAAGGGAGGTTGTCAAATGACACCACCAGTGTAATGTCATCAGGGAGATGAGTTTGGGTAGTAGAAATGGGGGGTTATTTGTAAAGTAGAGGAGTCAAAGCCGCTGCTGCAGCATCCTCCTCTGTTTGGAACCCTTTATCAAAATAGCCCTTAAAAGGGCGGAAATTAATAAGCCAGCCAGCACAAAGGCAACAGTGGTGAGCTCAATTATTGCTTTATTGGTATATGGGAATAAATGTCCATTGCCAACACAGAGGCAAAATCAGATATTGGATCTGGGTTGGGCGAGAGGATGGTGGCAAGCTGGGTGGATGCAGGCAAGGTGAAACCCTAAGTCCCATGGAGGGACAAATTGGCCAGTAGAGATTAGAGGACTATTTGAGCCCATCCAAATTCATTTCCCTGCAGGGGGATATGCTGGGAAGTGGATCACTGCTGCCCCACACTGAAGCCACAGGTGGCAGATCTGAGGACATCAATTTGGGAAATGGACGTGTCAAGACGGCGGTAGATTTTTTAAACTTTTTTTTGTATCATCGCTCAAAAGTGCTTTTGAGCGGTGCAAAACATCATATTATTTATCCTAGGATAAAACTATAATAACGCGATATAATGTTTACAAAGCAATATTCACATAGAGTGGTAAGGAGGGTTTTATATGTGGAGGCTGATGGACTTCAAAATCCTTTTAATTTTATGGTAATTATTAAGAATTTTATACCAACAATGCCTTCAGATTCTTGATATCATATTTATTTTATAGAGTTTAATGATGAATAGTTAAAATCAATAAATTCTGGATCTGACTGTCAGGATGAGGTGATGAATTTCCACCATATCTTAGTTGAGTCAGAGTCCAAAGCTCCTGGTGGGTTGGTCACCCTGGGGAGTAAAAACCTACAATAGGTTTTAGTGGTAAGAGAAATGATAAGATTATAAGGATAAAGCCTTAAAGTATTTATAGTACTTTGAGGCTAAAAGTGAGAGTGAAAGACAGGTGGTAGGAGCTAGGTATCAGTGCCTAGCTTAGGAAAAGCTCATCATCAGTTGAAATCAGAGAAATAATATGAATATACTATGCTGATAAAACAGATGGGAATTGGCTATCCTCATATTGTAGTCGCTGGGAACTATAGAATTCAAGATACTATTGGTAAATCATTGCCAATATTATAAACTAGTAATTATAAGTAGTAGAATCAGCATCGCTCACTCATTTGATTGGAGACTTTGGCATTCCACTGGCAGGTTGAATATTCTCGGCATAAGTTACCAGTAATCCCTAAAAGTTCGCATGATTGGGTTCAGCGTCAAAATTGTATTTTCTGGTCACCTGATTGAGTTATATGATCATATTGACATCCTCAGATTTAGTTGCTGGTGTCAAGTTGAACCTATGAATTCAAAGATTAATATTTAATTATTGGTGTTGATCCCTGACACTTCAAATTGCTCAACTAAAATTAATGATTCCTGACTCAGAATTTGCTATTAGTTGACCATTAGTGAGTCACAACCCTAGAAAGAGGCTTCACCTAATAAAGAGAAAATCCTGACAGAACCCCCTTCAAACCTCTTTTAAGGGTCAGAAGCCATTATGAGGGTCTTCTGATCTGTTTGGCAAAGTTCATTATGGGCATTGGGTACAGTTAAGATCCTAATGCTCATATTTTTGTAAAACAAAGTGAGATTGAGACGCAGCAGGTTTGTATGAGCCAGAGGTAGCTGGCATGGACACAACAAGGGGATCTGGTATCTTTGGCATCAATCACCAGAAAGAAAATAGGTGGCGGGGCAACTGAATGACTGGACAATTTGAGAAAGCATCAGTATTGATTACAACTAGTTAAGAAAATCATTGGGGATTTGGCCCCAGAAAATTAGAAAGGCTGATAGATGGAGATAGCTCAACCCAATTTAATAGAAAGAATAATCCAGAGGTCTTTAAAACTAGGTGATTCAGTCAGTAGCCACTTCTGATTGTTCTAACATCCAATATTGGGGATAGAACAGGTGGTTATGCGCTTTAAAACATATATTAGGGTTGGTAAATAAATAAAATATTTATTAGTTATAGTATTTTTTTGAAAGATTTGGCCAGCTGGGAAAAACAATCCAAATGGAACCAAAGGAATAAGATCAGATGGTATTGCTTTACATGATCATACTAGAAAGATCATCAGCAATTGCTGCTGGCATCAGGGTTTGGTCCCAGATTTGGAGAGTGCCCAGAGAATTATAGTTAACTTCAGATCAGCTGAGGGAAAATCCCAACTGATCATATTAAACCCTGCTGGCCTTATGAGCCTTGGACACCTGATCAGGGGCACGGATGAGAATTGTTCCTCCTCATTCCTGGCTGTATTTTACATGAGGATCTCAGAGTGTCCCAGTCAGGATCACCAATTTCTTGGGACACAGGGATGAATTCCCACCATCACTTAGTTGAGTAAGTGTCCCCAAAGCTCCTGGTGGGTTGGTCACCCCTTGGGGCTTAAAAACCTACAATAGGAACTAGTGGTAAGAGAAACAATAAGATTTATTAGGATAAAGTCTTGAAGAATTTATAGTACTTTGAGGCTAAAATTGAGAGTTAAAGGCAGGTGGTAGGAGTTTTGTATAAATGCCTAACTTAGGAAAATTCAGCATCAGTTGACATAAGAGAAATAATAAAAATATATATAATGCTAAAAATTGAGATGGAAATTGGTTATCCTCAGCTTGTAATTACCAGTAACTATATAATTTGAAATAATATTAGGGATCATTTTAATAGTTTAACCTAGTAATTATAAGTGGAAGAATCATGATTGCTCGCTTGACTGATTGGAAACTTTGACAATCCACCAGCCGGTTGATTATCCTTGGCATAAGTTGCTGGTAATCCCTAAAAGTTCAATAAATAGATTTCAGTGTCAAAATGGTATT
>JAKSZP010001030.1:0-14464 GCA_022478985.1 Massospora cicadina | reverse complement strand
TGGATGTGTCAGTCCTCTGGTTGGCCATCCTAAAAAAATAAAATAAAATGTAAAATGGGGGAAAATGTTTATTTTTGGAGTTGACCAACAAGGAATGTTGGTCAGGGAAAACATATTTAAACATTGACGGGGGAATAAGGTGTTTGATTAAGTGGACCTAAGCACTGACCCACCAATAGGCACACACCACCATCCAGATTGATAGAATATGCTGAAACTGACTTCACTCATATAATTGATTGAAGTTGGATTTGACCTGAACGTGTGATTTTGTAAATGGAATGGGTTTCAATACCCCGTTCCTTAACAAACTGAAATGAACCATCTGCGTCATTATGTAGGCCATTTGTTTCAACGCCTAGGCCGTTGTAAGGGTCTGGGCATTTGGCACTCCAATAGTACCAACCTAGGCATATTTAGCCCTTACCCAGAGTTGGTCTAGGATATGCCTTAAGTCAGGGAGGGCCTGCAGCTTCACCTTCTGGGCCTCCTGGCGCCCAGCATTATCCTTGGGGTTGGTCCCCACTATGATGTCATGTGCACATGACATGGCACCTAAGACCTTACACTGTTGGCCTTTTAATTTATGGTGATTTAAAAAGTACTAACTATCAATTGGAAGGTTAGCAAGGCGGGCCTACTAGTATTAGAATGGGACGCATCTTTAGTTGTAGTAAACTAATCCCTTGTATAGCAAGGGCTTGGATACAGACAATTTTGTCTGCCAGGCCCTCATAGCTAGTTTGGATTTCTGGGCAATGAGGAGTCCAACAAAGGTTAAACACTTCTTGATAAGTCGGGTTCACATCTGTAAAAGGGGGTTGAGGGGGACGTTTTTGACTATCCAGAGATAGCATATTTGATATGTCTTAGGAAGATAGGCAAATAAAGGTTTTAGCGCATATTATTGGAGGCGTCCATCTTTCATAAAGATAGAAATTAAGGTCCTTTTAGCGCGTTTATCCCAATTCTAGATGGAAAATATAAAATGTGAAGTTTTTTAGCGCCAATTAGAGAGGTTAACTCTTGAACTACCTAGAAGATGAAGTGAGTCCAATATAAAAAAAGTAAATCTGTGGTTATCCATGCTGAGTAAAAATAGATACAAAGAGAAATAAGGCTATAGCTTTCACAGTTTCAGCTGGCACAGAAATAGCCTCTACCCATTTGGTCAGATATTTTATGGCTAGAAGAATGTATTTAAGCCCATGTAGTACGGTGGATAGTAGACCCAACACATCATTACTGACAACATTGAAAGCTTTTGATGGAGTCTCAACTTGATGTTGATATTAAGAACTAGCTCAATCTTGAGTTTGACAAGTTAAACAAGCTGCTAGTACTTCAAGGATAGGCTCAACCATACAACCCTAATAGCAACGCTTCCTCGACTATTCATGAGTATTCTTCACTGCTCCATGTCACACAGTCGAATGTCCATCAAGGATGACTTTGTTATGTGAAGAAGAGCATATATACGAAATCCACTTTCCATCTTGTTTATTGAATGATATCCCCTCTCAAATTTGGGTGTCTCTAGTCATGTTCCACAATTTTGCTTGGGTATTTGTGGCCTCCAAGTCCCACCTTTCAGGCCGTCCAATTAGATTATTAAACCAATTTTCTTTAAGTGTGTGATTGAAGAAAATACTGGGATCCTTAAGAGCCCTTCGGCGCTTTGATGAATCTCCACCATGCTGGACAATGGCAAAGTCAAGACTTTGAAAGCGTAGAGACCATATTGACAATCTGCTATTGGACAATCTCATTTTTTTCACCATTGGAGAAAAGCTTGGTATGTAATGGCCATAAGATGGGTAATGCACAGGTATGGTCAGAAGTATTTGATTGCCTTCAGTACAGCTAGGCACTCTCATTTGATATCACTATAATTTTGTTTGGAATTACCTAAGGTCTTGCTGTAGTAGGCCACAGGATGTTCAACTTGATCCTTATTGAGTTGAGCTAAGATGTCTCCTACTTCCACTATTATCCTAACAGTTCTCTAGACTGTCGCTGAGGTTCAAATTGGGATCAAAGCTGTAAATATTCAGAGAGATCAAAAAATGTAAGGATGGACTGAATACAGACTACTATATTGGAAATAAATGAGTTAATATTTATAAGGTGCGTAGGGACACAATACCTCAGGGATCTTTGTGGCCTCATACACTCAGGATCTTTCATGGCCTTCCAGATTGACCTCCTGGGTGACACCCTCATTGTACTTCGTTAACCTATGACTGGAGCAATGGAAGACACGTCTCTTGCAATTCAGGAAGTGGGAATGAGTGTCAGGATTCTCTCTTTATTAGGGGAAGCCCTGACTAGGGGTTGCGACCCACCTATGGGCAGATGCCAGATTGGGCTCCCCATTAACTTAGGGCGAGCCTAATATGAAGTATTGGGGATTGTCCCTGATGATTAAATTATTTTTAAATTTATATATTTGACACCAGTGACTAAATGCTGAGGATGTCAAAATATCAATCAGGCTGCAGGGAATTACCATCTGACGCTGACCCAATCAATTCACTCTTCTGGGATCACTAAAGACTAATGCTGAGGATGATCCCACTCCCCATAGTATTATTTAGTTAATTATTTTGAGTAAATAATGCCAAGGAATTTCTATTCTAAATATTCCCTTCCTGATTCAATGAGGTTCTATAAATAACTAGAGGACCATTTTAATAAACTATCATTTCTTGCAATCTCTTTTTATTTTTAGCTAACTTAAGGCCTTAATGGCCTATTAACTCACTGGGGGCTTTGGGGCCCTGATTAATTATAAGCACGGGTTGGAGTTGACCCTGTGGCCTGACAAGTGTGCTCCATGTCAGATTGCACCCCAAGTTCATGGTGAAAATTATAAAAATAACCAAAAGCAAGCTTGGATAATAATTCTGTTTTGGAAAACTCCTCAAATTGTGAAATCGCCTATCTCAGCGACTTGGTAATAAACATGAATGTTGGCAATACTGTGACCAACTGCAATATTCTCTTTCCCCCTTCTACGGAAGTGACCCTCCACGCTCCATCTGTTGGACAATACAGCTTACAACTATCTGACTTCGCTGAAGCTCTCCAGCTTCTCTTATCTGGGGCCTCTGTCCCTGGGGGCTGGGCCAATAGAAGAAGAGATTTTGCCATGCCTGCTCTTATGATAAACTTAGCTCAAAGTTCTTTGCTCAATATAGAACAAGTTGGAGCTGGACATATGGAACGCTATCTGCGTCACTTTGTCCATCCCACTTTATACCATTTACTTCAAGTAGCGATGTTCCATCATCAAGAATTACTTCGCCACTTGCAGCTATCAGAGACCATACACTCACATCTCATCCATTTCTATCAATCTGCTCCCAATTCAGCAATAAAAACTGAACTGAAATTGTGAAAAATTGGCAGTTTAAAAATGAATTCAAGATGTGCTCACTTGCTTGGATCAATGAGTCATGAGTTTTGTTTGAATGGAACTCGAACTTGTTTTAGTCAACTAGAGGTTGTTATCCATAATCAAGTCATAGATCATACCTGCGAAGTATGCTCCAAGTTTAATAACTTTATCACCTCTATTAATGAACGTCTCCAAACCTTGGAGGAAATAATCTACGAATTAAGGGAAGGCCATAATAGTTTCTATAACTCTGGGCTTCAAGGAGGGCCTGGTGAGCATGGACCTCCCAGTTATGATGGACGTGAAGTTGAAAGAGGACCCCCTGGTCGTGTTGGACAAGATGGAGAAAGGGGACCCCTGGGCTCGGAGGTCCTCAAGGACCCAGTGGTGACCCTGGAATTCCTGAAAAATGCCTCCAGGCATAAATTAACAAATAAAATTTTTTAAGTCCAATTAGGACGTGTCACCCAAGGAGCCCAACTTACTCAGGATAGAATTCTCCTCTCTCCCAAAATTTTCTTACCTGTTCATCATGAGTGCCTTGAGACCTTGGCAACTCTACCTTCTTTATTACATGGATTAGAGAAAAGAGTGCTCACCACTGAACAACATCAACTCGACCTTCAAACTGCTAATGCTACTTTAAAAAACGAAGTATGCCAATTAACCCAACTTGTCGCCACAAAAATGGCTCTCAGTGCCACCCAAAAATGAGTAGATTTAATAGTTGACAAACTTAACAATCTATGGAGACAAGTAGATGCGCTTCAACCTCGAGCATATTCCCAAGATACTGCCTCTTCATTAGGGGAAGTGCTGTCCCCATATCAGTTCATGTCATCCATCCTCCAACCCCCCAAGTGGTACATTTAAACCTTTGTTCAAAGAAAGATATGTCCCTGGAGAAGGAATATTTTCTCTTTCTTATATTGATTTGAAAATTCTATGGAGGAAGTGACTGACCATCAACAGCTTAAACACTTGACTAACTGTATTAGCCATATGGCTCAGGATATTATGGTATCCCATCTGATGCATTACCATACTTGGATTGATGCCAAAACTGCCTTGCTTCAGGAATTAGGGAGTGACTTAACCTTAAACAACCAAAAACAGACCTTTATGGGTATCAGCCTTAATTGAGGGGAAACTATCAACAAATCTGCCCACAAATTAGCTTTAAAGCACAAACTCTGGTTGCAGGGAATCGTCTTACATCAGATGATGCCATCATCACTGCATTTTTGGCATTTAAAATATGCCTAATATCTTACTTTATCTTTATTGTAAAATTGGCGGAATCTTTTAAGATACGCCATAAGGGTTTTAATACAGGGTTGACCACTGATCAATTGAAATGATGATATGAAGATTGTCAGCCCCTCAGAGCACACTTAAAACAATAATTATAACAAAAGGGAGCAATTTCCCTGAAAACACTTCGTTTATTGTAAATAATCTTAGTGGATCCTTCCTAGTCCACTTACTTTCTCTACTATCCACAACCTACCTCTCTCAATCACACATCACGCTTATATACAGTGGCTTTGGATGATACCACTATCATAGATTTAGATATTCTATTCCACTAATTCTCCTCGATCTCAGATTATTATTATAGTTCTCTATTGCCCTAATTGTAGGCGATTTAATTTATATTTGTCAAATGTCAACATCACCTTATCGCTTTATTGCCTTATTTAGAGGAGATCCAATAATAATTCATTATATCTCAACATTGCCTCATCTTGAGGCACTCAAATGATCAAAATCAATGTCATGTTTGGCAGATTCTTTCCAATCCGCCCAAGTGATTCCCAGCTTATCATCCAGCCTTATTGGAATCGTGACATTACCCCCTACTTGACTGGACAATAAGGCTCTTATTGCTTATATGGTCGGAGGAACTTTTTATGCACTCAGTTAATGATCCAACCACTTGCGGGGTCCTTGATGGTATAAGCATCAACCCCAGTTTTATATATAACTTTGAATGGACCGATCCAGATGTTGGCCAGCTTGTGTTTCTGACCAAACCCATGCTGGTTATGAAACAAAACCAAATCTCTACTTGGAACAGAGCAAGGCTGCTACGCCATACTTTATCAGCTTCCTGAGCCTTAATATTCTTTGCTAAACTTCATGAGTAGGCTTCAGTTTGCAGTTTGATCAGTGTATCCGCTAAGTCAGTCAAATATTGGTGAGGATCCACTCCGCTGGTATCCTCTATGCAGGAATAGAACAGTGCCAGAAGTGCAGGGTGCCGTCCATACAATAGTTGGAAAGGTTTTTTCCCCATAGCGGAATGGTTGCTAATGTTGTAAGCGAAGATGGCAGTGGAAAGGAGAGAAGTCCAATCAGAAGGTCAATCCATCACCGATTTCTGAAGTATGTTCACCAAGGTACCATTAACTTGCTCAATCATTCCATTAGATTCAGGGTGATAGGGGGTTGTCAGAACCCCGAGGATGCCCATCAATATATTGAGCTTAGGTAATATGTGTGGAGTGAAGTTTGTTCCGTTATCAGTAAGAATGAACTGGGGACAACCATGTTGCTGAATTATACAATCCATAACAAACCTGGCCACCGTTAGTGCCCCCAAATCGCGTATTGGTCGCGCCTCAACCCACCTGGTCAAGTAGTTGATTGCTACCAGGGTGAATTTGGACCAGTTGGCTCCTGTTGTCAAGGGCCAACGACATCAAGGGAAACTGTATGCCAAGCAAAATGTGATTTCACTACCTGGTATGAAGCTTACGGCAGAATGGTTTTCCACCTGCACTGAGGGCAGCAGAAAATTGTCTCAAGCACGTCAAATTTCATACTTTCCCAATAGAACCTTGGTTGCAGTAATTCCATGGTCATACATAATCCACCATGTCCAACCACTTGGTGTGCACTCATAATAATAGTTGGGCAGGCAGAAGATCTTAGGATATTCATAGTAGTGTCCCCTATCTGCTTATAAAATTCCCAATTTTTTTTTTCTGGAACATATTGGCCCTTATTCCATCCAATAACTTGATGACTGGGGGCAGTTCATCATCGTACTTGCCGCTAAGCATCTTATCAAAAATTATATCACTCAGATCCGCCGTAACTGCAATTGTGGGTAATCTCAATATACAATCATCATTTTGGTGTTTTGCTCCAGGATGGGAAAGAATTCCAAAAATGTATGCCTGCGGTTTAAGAGCCCATTGGGCCAGAAGCCCTTCTGGCTCTTTAAGATTCTGTAACCAGTGTAACGAGGCATGATCCATTAAAACTTTTAATTTCACCCCATGCATGTACACCAAAATTGCTTATAGGCGTAGATCACCACTAAGCACTCCCACTCAGTCACAGTATAATTGTGCTCAAGGATGTTCAAGCTACAACTTCAGTATGCTATGAGGTGCTCCTCTCCTTCCTGATCTTTTGGGATAGGAATGCCCCCACAGTGGAATGGGATGCATCCATCTGAACAATGACCTCTTTTTCAAAATTGGGGTAGCGTAACATCAGCGCACTGGTCAGTGCCATTCAAAGCATATTAAAAGCGTGTTGCTGACGTTCCATCCAATTGAAAATGGTGTCCTTTCTTAATAACTCAAATAGTAGGCCCCCAATACAGCTGAAGTTAGGGATAAAGTGCTGGTAGTATTTGACCGTCATGATTTCAACATGACTGGATGATAATCATGGGACAGCTAGGGCAGAAAGGGAAGAAACTGTCAAACATGATATCAGTTACAGTTATTCAAGTGCCTTGAGATGAGGCAATATTGGGATATAATGGGTTAAAATTGGATCACCTCTAAATAAGGCAATATGGCAATAAGGCGATGTCAACAGATGAAAAATATGAATTAAATCACCTACAATTAGGGCGATAGAGAGCTAAAGGATAACAATCCAAAATCAAGGAGAATTGGCGGAATGGAATAGCTCAAGCTATGAGAGCAGTATCATCTGAAGCTGCTATATATAAGTGAGATGGGTGATTGAGAGAAGTTAAGTTGTTAATAGTAAATAGAGCAGAACAGCAAAAGATCGCTGTATTTATTAAAATAAATAAATGAGTCGTTGGGTGCTTGCTCCTAATTTTTAGTATATTTTCAAGTGCGTCTGAAGGACCAAAGATCCCCACATCATCTGTATGTTGTTAAGTGGGTTCAACCTGTATAAACAATACAACAGATCCTAAGAATACCATCTGAACTGGCTCTATGGATATATGAGACCAAGGCAAAAAGCGCTCATAGAATCATGGTTCCCACTCTGGTTCCTCCACACAGACCCTTTCCTTCACACCTGTTCCATAGCAGGGGAAACCCCCTCGGAGTAGTGCACAAACCTCCCATACCTGGCAGTCCCGCTGGCAACAGGGGTAACTAGAGTACCCTGGGGTGCCTAATTTTATGTTTGTCAGTTATTTCCTTAGTTTTACATATATTCAGTAATGTCCATCCCCTGCTCGGCTTACCTCAGTTAAATAAAAAGAATACCATCTGATTTTATAACAGTGGTTCTCACTACAGGGGGCCCATTGATCAACCATCAAGTACTACGAAACTCCAGTCACCAGCCATGTCTTACACAGCCTGTGTTGTTGGAGGATCTTTACGAAACACTGCACCAGCCAGGTATGAGGAACTCAAACTTACCTTAGATGCAGTGCTCAAAAATCAGGCGAACTTTTTAGAAACGAAATGATGTCATGCACCAGCTTGATAGCACAACTACCAAATGCAAATTTTGGAACAACAAAACAAGGAACCAACAACTGGTTGGATGATAATACCAAATGGCTGCATTGCGCAGAGTGGAAATTGACCAGTCCCTTCAGTCTTCTCACAGGGAAGAGGAAGACCATCAAGGGGGGACATCATACAAGGAAGAATATGACGCTGGTCAGAGCTACTAAACCCAGGATGGTAGTAATAAATATGATTATGAGTTGGTGCGCCAATTCCCTCAAGTAATGGCTGTGCCGCCCACAGCAGAAGGCCACGCTACCCCTGAAGTGGCGGACAACCCAACTTCCGCTGGTCTAGCTTCTCATCGGGAAACTTCTTTTGAATCTTGACCCATTCCTCAGTATTGTCCAAAAAGCTGCAAATGGGATGAGGAGGTTAATATCAAAAAAACTACCTCTACTTGATTGAAATGGGAATATCCATGGTTTCTTCAAACGGTTTGATTTTGAAGCAGAAGGTGAATATGATAGATGGAAGGCTAAATTGTTGATATCCATCTTTGATGTTGGGAGTACCAATCAAGTCACCTGTTACCTCCCAATTAGCTCTGTCACCTATAAGGATGTAAAAGATACCGTGCTTCACCCGTTTGGGGTTACCTCAAAGATGTCACAATGGAAATCGGAAATTCTTAATGATCAGATTCCGCTGTATGAAAATCTCCTGGAGTCAGTGATTGATTCACAAATAAAAGCTCACGTGCTGATTGGGGCAGGGTACTTAGCAGAAGCTGATGTGTGCATCGCCATGACCTCCACAGTGAAGCCATACCAAGAGCTTCACAATGTCATTTCAACACTTCTGAATGATGACGTTCCTCTGATCAAGATTGTACAGTTTTTGTGTCACATATTCCCTAACTTTCCACTAACAAATATGAAATGGAAGACTAACGCCTCTACTGTACCCTATTATTCAGGAGAATACTCTTTTCTGACTCACATTCCGTTTAGCAACCCTCAACCTTACTATAACTCTGCGCCTCGTCCTCAGCCAAATTACACTCAACAGTTTGATTAGCGTCCATGGGCTGGTCACAAAAACCGTCAGGAAACTAGTTTCCATCTAGGACCTAGCTATGCCGAATGTCAACAATCATCTACTGATCTGATCCTGGTTACGCCGATTGACCCAAAACTTTCTGATATGGACCCCCTTATGACCATCAAGGACATGGCTCTTATGGGGTTAACTGCTATGAATGCGGCCGCCCTGTTCACTTGGCAAAATTCTGCCATAACTGCTGTGTGAACTACGTATACAAAAATCAAAACTAACAGGGAAAAGATGGAGCAGAGTAGAGATGGGACCCTCTACCTCTGCTATTTCAACCCAAAACGTCCCTGAATCAATAGTATTATATCCCAATGAATTTCTCAGTACAATGACGGACTTTATACCGGAAGCCAGTTGGAGGAGTGAACGTAGTAATGCGAGCTCAAGCCAAGGCCGCGGCAGACAAAGAGTCCCCAGAACAACTGAAGCTGTATGCCTGTCAAATGCTTGATCAAGACAAGCTGGATGCTGCCACTGATGCGCCAACTCTGAAAGGAGTAAACGTCACCCTCTGGTAGACGCCAATGTCAAAAAATATTCCAAAGTTGGTGAAGTGATAATGAGTTTTTTTAAAAAAATATCCCATAAATGTTTACATATTAAACAGTCAATATTCTTCTTATTCTGAGTGTACATACTGTGATATTTTTGTAGCGAAAAAATAGAGTTTGTGCTATGATAGATACTGGTGCTCCAGTCAACATAGTTTACTAAGTTGATGGTTAAGTTGATGTTAAAATCTGATGTGGACCATCAAATGGTGTATGGAACTGCTGGAGCAGAAAGCACCATCTCTAAGGGAGCTTATAGTGCGCTACCTCTGCGCTTTGGGTCCATTGTCATCATAGCTCTGGTGATAATGCTACCAAACAAAAATTACAACTTGCAAATCAGAACCGCTTTCCTGCGCCATTTTGGGGTTGTCATTAATATGATGGAAGAAACCCTCGGCATTTTGGGACAACGGATCCCAATTTACTTCACCTCTAGTGGAGCACTGAAGGATCCAGTGAACATGAGCCGTATCAACCTTGTATATAGTGACAGGGTGATGCCAGTTCGCTATCACCAACTAAAGCACAAGACTTGGCCCCTTCCCCAGCAGATATATGAATATCAAGGGATACCTCTTCAAGCTGCAGGGCCCATATCTATTCCTTCTGGACGTCAAGTCTTAGTGAATACCGAGTTAGAGGTGAAAGTGCCTATTGGGTTGTATGGGGAAGTCATTGGGTTCTATCATCAAACACGGTTTGAGCCTCATATGGCTCCAGGGATTATACTTCTGGGCCACGAAGAGATTAAGGTTTTGTTAGCAAACCTCCAGAGCAAACCAATGTAAATCTGCCAACACCAAATATTAGCGTATTTACATTTAACTCCAATTGAAGAGGTACTTCAGGTTCATGATTTTGGGTTTCTGGATGAATTTGGTTTCCAGTTGAATCACAATCTAGCACAATGGCGGTGGTGCCGCGGAGTAATCTAATATGGCTATCAGAATAATAAAAAATATTAAGCAATAGCTTTATTTTAGAAGTAAAAGAGGATTTTCACTGTTGACAATCACAACTTAGGGTGTGCTCAGGGGGTGGTCCATCAAGTGGACACAGAAGATCATCCCCATATAAGGTCTCAACTGATCCGCTGATTGAGTGCAGCGGAAGACATTGTCACTAATGAAAATTGACAAGTTGCTGGAGCAAGGGATGCTTGAACCATCCAAGGGTCCGTGGGCTTTGCCTGTTCTGATTGTAAAAGAAGGATGGCATCAACCGCATAGTTATAGACTACTGGAAGCTTATTAGTATCACAAAAAAGGACTTTTACCCCTTTCCAAGGATTGATGATCCCCTTGACCAATTAGAGGGAGACCATTATTTTTCAGCGATGGACTTGATATCCAGTTACTGGAAAATTGAGCTACCCATGGCAGAACAGGAAAAATGCGCTGTAATCACATCCAAGGGCCCTTTTAACCGACTCAGATGCCTCAGGGGCTGTGTAAAGCCCCAGCTACGTTTCAGCGAGCCGTGGACACTATTCTTGGTGGCCTGAAGCTGTCATGTGTCCTCATATACCTTGATGATATTAACGTTTTCCTTTGAATCTTTTCAGAGCACCTTAATCATTTAGAAGCAGTATTCCGCCAGCTTGCCTAGGCAAACATCAAAACTAAGCCTTGAAAATGTAACTTCTTCAAAGATCAGTTGGAATACCTGGAGTTTGTAGTAGACTCTAAAGGGCTAGAACCACAGCTGGCTAAGGTGGAGGCCATCAGCAAAATGATTACACCTAATAGTTAATGTGACATACAATTATTTTTTTAAAATGGTCAATTACTACTGGCGCTTCATCCCTAACTTTAGCTGTATTGGAGGGCCACTATTCGAGTTGTTAAAAAAGGATGCTGTGTCTGAATAGACAGATAGTTATTAATATGCTTTTGATACACTTTATACGGCGCTAACCAGTGCACCAGTGTTATGCTATCTGAACTTTGATAGAGATTTTATCGTTCAGATGGTTGTGTCCCTTTCTGCTGTTGGGGCAGTACTTTCTCAGAAAGATGATGAGGGAGAGGAGCATCCCGTAGCATACTGTAGTTGAAGTCTGAAATGCCATGAGAATAATTATACTGTTACCAAGTGGGAGTGCTTGGCAGTGATCTATGCGTATAAGCAATTCAGAGTCTACTTGAATGGGGTAAAGTTTATAGTCGTAAAAGATCATGCGTCATTATGCTGGTTGCAGAACCTCAAAGAACCTGAAGGCCGCTTGGCTTAATGGGCTCTTAAGCTGTAGGCTTATGACTTTGAGATCCTTCATTGCCCAGGAGTAAAGCATCAGAACGCTGATTGTTTATTTCAACTGCTGACTGTGGCCATGATGGCGGACCTCAGTGACTTGATGTACAATAAGATGCTCAGCGTAAAATATGACGATAAACCGCCCCAAGTGATCAAAGTGTTAAACAAGATGCGAATAAATACCTTCCAATGGAATGGGGAACTGTACAAGCGGATCAGAAATTCTACGGTGAATTTTCCATGACCCTCAGTAAGGCTGGGATTTATTATGAGCGCCCACAAGGCAGTCAGACATGGTGGGGTGCTCAAGACAATAAAATTTCTGCGCCCTTGGTACTATTGTGAAAGCATGAGCTTTGATGTGCTTGAAACCATTTCCTGTTGCCATAAGTGCCAAGTGGAGAAGCCATTCTGCCTAAGACTTCATACCAGGTAGTGAAACCACATTTTGCTTGGCACACAGTTTTCCTTGATGTCGTTGGCCCTTGCCAACAGGAGCCAACTGGTGTAAGTACATTCTTGTGGCTATCGGCCACTTGACCTGGTAGGTCAAAGTGAGGGCAATATGGGATTTGGGGACAGTTACAGCGGCCAAGTTTATAATGGAATGAATTATCCAGTGACACGGCTGCCCTCAGTTCATTCTCACTGATAACGGAACCAACTTCACCTCGCACATTCTCCCCAAATTACATGAGCTATGGGTATCCACAGGGTTCTGACAACTCCATACCACCCCAAATACAATGGAATAGTTGAGCAGTTGAATGGGACTTTGGTGAACATAATACAAAAATTAGTAACATATCAACCTTTCAATTGGAGCTCCCTACATTTCACTGCCATGTTTGCCTATAACATTAGTTACCATTCTGCCATGGGGAAGAGCCCCTTCTAACTACTATACAGCTGACACCTGGCTCTTCTAGTGTTACTTTATTCGGTTTAGAATACACAGGCAGTTTGGAACCCCATCATTATTCGACTAACCTTGCAAAAACTTTGGACAAATTGCAAACCAAAGCATATTCTTTCAGTTTAGCCAGGAAGATCAGGAATCAGGCTGCCGATCAGATACATAATAGTGGGTTGGCACAGTTCAAAGAAGGCGATATGGTTCTCTTCCATGACCAACATGGGTTGGGTAGAAACACAAGCTGGCCATTATTTAGATTAGTCCGTTCAAATTTTTAGAGAATACTGGGGTCAACACCTATACTTCTAAGGACCTTGCAAGTGGTTGGATCATTAACCAAGTGCGTGCAAAGTTCCTCTGACCATACAAGCAATAGGAGCCTTATTGTCCAGTCAAGGAGGGGGTAATGTTGCAATTCTGATATGACTGGACGATAATCTTGGGACAACTAGGGTGGATTGGGAAGAACCCGCTGAACATGATATCAAATATGATTATTCAAGTGCCTCAAGATGAGGAAATATTGGGATATAACGGGTTATTATCGGATCTCCTATAAATAAGGTGATAAGGCAATAAGGTGATGTCAACATTTGATGAATATGAATTAAATTGTCTACAATTAGGGCGATAGAAAGCTAGAGAATAACAAGCTGAAATTGAGGAGAATCAGAGGAATAGAATAGCCCAAGCTATGAAAGCGGTATCATCTAAAGATGCTATATATAAGTGAGATGGGTGATTGAGAAGATTTAAGTTGTTAATAGTAAAGAGAGAAGAACAGCAAAAGATCGCTGTATTTATTAAAATAAATAAAAAGTCGTCGGGGTGATTGCTCTAATTTTAGTATAGTTTAAAGCGTGTTTGAAGGACTGATGATCCTCACATTGTCTGGTTGTTGTTCAGTGGGTTTTTGTAAGTCCCGGGGAACATCCTCTGGGTATTAATTAGGCCATTTTCCCATTTCCAAGCAAGAAGGCACTGAAGAGGATGGCTGAACCCTCATTACTCAGAGCGATCTCGCTCATGTGGTAGACAAACGCTGGATAACAGCCCTCCCACTTTGGATACCGCTCCTGGTACCCACACTCTCCTTGGTAGAACTGCTATAGGGAATCAGAGAATTCTGTGCTGAGATCACCAAAATGAAATTGATTGTAACCAATTTGAGTGGCAATCAGCCTGATGCTTGGATTTTAAATGGTCAAAAAGGTATGAAGACTGATTTATTGGCTGGAATGCCTGACAGTTGCAATTTGGTTAACATGACAATCAGAAAAATCTCCCCCCTCCCAAACCCATCAGGCATCACCCCCAATGGGCAGGTAATAGCTCCGGACACCATTAATGAGGTTCCAAAGCTTCCTGCTGATAAATTGGGTGTTGCACCTGACGCCATGCCACAGACCAAATGAATAGTTCAGTGACCGAGTATGGGTGGGTTGGGCATCCTGAAACTGTTCCCAACAAAATGGGCCCACCCCTATGTGGGGTGGCCTTGGGGGATTCCCACTGCTCTTTGGGCTAAACACCATTG
>JAKSZP010001029.1:0-14507 GCA_022478985.1 Massospora cicadina | reverse complement strand
TTACCAATCCGCTGCCACAGAAACGGGCAATAATCCCCAATCAGAGTCCAATTGGATCAATTTGAACTATATCAGGGAAAATCCTCAACCAATGTGACTACCATGATGGAGTGAAATTCTTATGATGTGTTGACAGATGTAAATTTAGAGTTTCTCTGAGCCCCTGAAATATCAGGTGCAAAAAAGGATCTTCTCTGGTGCTGATCCTAATCAGGACAATCTCTGAGAGCTCCCTCATCTGAGAAAACGGACTCTCCTACACCCTGGGAGGCTTGGGTGAAACTATTGTCAGTTCTCAGCTTGATAGTCAAGGTCAGATTGATGTTTGTCAACTAGAATTTCACGCACCTCTTTCCCTGGAAAATCCTTAAATACATTTTCAGAATGGTGATTCCATGTAAAATGGATGCTATTGTAGGTATTGGAGTACTCCCAATGGAAGCCAAGTCTTTTCTTAGCACGTTGTATGTCTGACATAACAACCCAGTCACTTAATATAGCGTTGATGTTTCAGGGAGATGGCAGATAAAGTTTAGAATAGCCTGCCAGTCAGGATGCAAAAACCCAAAAGGCAATCCAGAAAGCCAGGGGCACTGCCAATTAAACAACGTTAAAATGTGTGAGGAGATAAGTAGCCAAGGAGTGCTGATGGGGCGTAATTTTAAAGAGCAAGCCGGCAAGAAACAATGCTGTTGCTCTTCAGTGCCAATGGGCCTGGGAGTAGGTAGTTTAGTGATTGGATTAGGTGGTTCAATTTTTCCCATGGGGAACTTGGTATGGCAATATTGGAAATAGTGTGGATCCTCGCATGGAGTAGAGATACTTTTGCTCATAAGAAGCTAAAATCCTGCTGGCGGATTGCCTCAGTGATTGGGTAGAATTCCACAAGGTTCTTGACATGATAGGCTTAGTTGACCGCGGTGGGAACCAAATTAATAACATGACTGGGGTACCCCAGTCAGTAAGAGGTTGACAGGCCTCATTACATATGTCGTGGGGTTCAGCAAAGAAAATTCAAACTTAATATTATAAATTGGAGCATGGGAAGATTTTTTATAAATCTTAAAATAAGAGAGATGACATTCAATTTGCTCAGTGTGTTACAACTGCTTAAAGAGCCAATTGATTGGGGAATAGCTTAGAAAAGCATGGTATCAGTGTGACGGTTGAGGTCTATCCTCAGCATCACATTGCCCTGATCTTTGGTAAGACAGGGCAGGCTGTGTCTGTATGTATGGAGGAGGAGGGGGCGTTGGTTCTGGCAAGGATGCCTAAGGGGCCGGAGCTTGAAGTAGGCCAAGGAGCAAGATGGGCGTCCAAGTCAGAACAAAATGGAAAACGAGTAAAATGGGTAGTTTCGAAATTTGATTTGGATTCGAATTGAGAATGGAATGAAACAGGTGCTTGGGAGATTCGCGGTTCAATTGGGATTTGAAATGGAACTGGCGCAGAACCTTTGAGGATCAGAACT
Source organism: Massospora cicadina (assembly GCA_022478985.1). Lineage (NCBI taxonomy): Eukaryota > Fungi > Entomophthoromycota > Entomophthoromycetes > Entomophthorales > Entomophthoraceae > Massospora > Massospora cicadina. The sequence continues at coordinate 13,036 of JAKSZP010001029.1, read as the reverse complement.
GGCACGAAACCATTGAGTAAAGATTCCGCGATCCTGCTGTAAAGTTTACACCAAACATCATTCAAGTTGACAATGGCCCCATAAGCTTATATTTTATTTTAGCTTTTAGCATGTGTATATAGGAAGGAACTGGGAGCTGGAGGCTCCTCAGTTCTGTTTTACATCAACTTGGCTAAGTATTAAATAAAAGAACCTAAAATTCATATGTTTATAATTTGGGTTTATTTTAAAGATATTGCCTAACTGCAGCCATGTTTGGCTTAAATCAACAAGAATTGACTTTGAGAGTGAGCTTGGGAGGGCTATTGCCTCCCTCTATACCTTGTCTTGGAGTCAAGGCATGTTGCTGGGGTTAAGTATAATTGCAACTGTCTTCCAGGGGTGCTTGTCCAATCTTGTAGCGCGCACCAGGAGAGTAGTATCAGGAGTCCTGTCAGCCCTATGGTCTTTAACATGGATCCTGTTGCCCAACTCATTCGTGGCTCATTGGAAGGATCCAGTGCGTTACATTAAACAGAACACATTTACTTTCCTGTCGTTGTGGTGGCAAGCAAAAGAGGTGCCAGAAGAAGTTGTGTTTCCAATGTGGTATAACCATACTGCAACACTCTTGATGGTGATATTCTCCACCGCCTTTTTGCTTCATGAATTATACCAGGTTTTAGAGTGTGTGTCCCGGGATGGTGGGAAAGTGGTAGGGCCTGGGAAGGACAAAGGAAGAATTCCCACGGTTTTAAAATTGGAAGACTTGGAACTGATCCACCAGACGTTTAGCCAGGTTCAGTTTCAGGGACGTTTGACAAAGGCAGAGGGTGGAGAGGATTCGTTTTCCTTGCAGTTAAGTCAGGTTCTGTTGGCACTTCCAGTAAAGCAGTCAAACTGGGTGCGAGAACTTTTAGAAGAGCAGTCAGGGTTACCCGTATTGGTGGAGGAATGTCTGGATTGGATTGACCGTGTAGCATGTCCAGATGAGGCGCAGGATTCGGCCTGGGCTGCGTTACTGCAGTGTGATCAAGGGAAGAAGTCAGTGGAGGAGTATGGCCAGATGTTCCGCGCATTGGCAAGAGCAGCAAAGGCACCTGAGTCTCAGCTTCCGCGCATGTTCCGCCAAAACTTGCAAGCTGATTTATTAATGACAATGGCTTCGGTGAAACCTGCAGCGACGTTGGAGGAAGAGGTGGGTTTAGCCTTGCAGGTAGAGCGACAGTTGAGTTTGGTATGGGCCCGTCAGGAATTTGTGCGACCCCCAGGGGGATTCCGAGGACAGAGTGGTGGAAGAAGGGCAGGTTCAGAGCCCATACATGGTTCTAAAGGGTTTAGCTATGTGGAGGAAGGAAAGAAGAGTCAAGGAAATCCTGAGGGTATGGTTGAAGTTCGTGAGACAGGGATTCCCATCGAGATTACCGCTCAAGATCCTGAGGCTCAGAATAAGAAGGCTCCTTATAATTTTCGCAAGAAGCTGGTGAATCTGGTGCCTCAAAATAAACCGCTTACTTCATCTTATCCTTATCTGATTTTACCCCGTCAATGTGCTTGTGGGGAATGAAGGAAGGGATTGCGGTGAAGTTCTAGCTTTGATTGACACCAGAGCTGGGGAAAATTATGTTGAGGAAAAGTGGGCAAGAAGCCATGGATTGTCATTACAGAAGGACGGATGGGTGACGTTGGCAGACGCCTCCAAAAAAATGGCGGTATGGCAAGTGCAGGCCAAGGTCCTGTTGAGGCAAGGCCCAGAAGTATTCAGGGAGGAGTTTCACGCCGTAGCTCACCTGCCACATTTGGTGGTGCTGGGGATGAGATGGTGGCACCATTTCTGCCCACAGTTTGATATGAAGAGAGAGAGGTTCTGTTGTCACCTAGAGGTCAGGGGACATGTGAATGGACATTTCAGTCCCAAGGTTCGTTGGTGAAGCACATGGGTGGAATCACCTCAAGTGTGCCAGTGGAAGGATTGCCAAGGGAGTATCAGGATTTTGCGGAGGTGTTTGAGCCTAAAGGTGACGCGCCTTTTTCGCCTACAGGGGCTTTTGCATTTGGATTCCGGTTCAAGGAAGGCTCTGAGTTACCAAAGGGCTGTCCAGTCTATCCGTTGAATCCACGGGCCCGAGAGGCATTGGAGGATTATGTCCATAAGATGCTGGATATGGGTTTTATTGTGCCTTCCAAGTCGCCGGTGGTTTCACCAGTCCTGTTGGTTCCCAAGTCAGGGGGGGAGTTACGTCCTTGTGTTTATTTCTGACGCCTTAATGAGGTGATGGGACCTGACCCCTATCCAATGCCACTCATGTAGAACATTCTTCCCATGATCTCCGGGTGTGGGGTGTTCACCAAATTGGATTTGGTGGACGCTTTCAATCAAATTTCTGTTCGCCCTGAGCACCAGCGGTATACGGCATTCAAATGTCATCTGAGAAACTTCAAGTACAGGGTTATGCCATTTGGGCTACGCAATGCCCCTGCAGTTTTCCAGCGCTGATTGATCATGTATTGGGGAGCTTAGTGGGTAGGTGTTGTGTTGCTTATATGGATGACATCCTGGTGTTTTCGAGAATGGCACAGGACCATGTGAGGGATGTGAGAAGTGTGTTGGAGGTGGTTAGGAACGCGGGCTTGAAGTTGAAGCCGTCCAAGTGCGAGTTCAATAAGGAATCGGTGTCCTTCCTAGGGAACGTGGTCCTCCAAGAAGGGATAGCGATCTGTCCTGATAAGTTGTGGGCGGTGCGGGAATGGAAGGCTCCTGGGAATAGGACTGAAGTGCGAAGCTTTTTGGGGGTGGTAAATTTCGTGCGGAGGTTTTCTAGGGATCTGGCCCAATGGGCTGTGCCATTGACAAGACTGATGGGAGACGTGCCGTTTGTTTGGGGGAGGCTGAGGAGAGGGCATTTCAGCAAGTGAAGACGAGTCTGCTGACAGCCCCAGTTCTAGCACACCCTGACCCAAACAAACCATTCGTGGTAGAGACTGATGCGTCAAATTTTGCACTTGGAGCTGTGTTGTTGCAGGAGGGTAAGGATGGGGTTGAACATCCTGTCTTTTACTTCAGTCAGAAGATGGCACCAGCTGAAACCAACTATCCAGTTTACGATAAGGAACTTTTGGCAATAGTTGCAGCTTTAGGGGAGTGGCAACACCACCTATTGTATGCCAGGCACCCGGTTGTCATCTGAACGGACCATTGAGCCTTAGAATACTATAAGTCCCCACGCCTGATGAACCAGAGGCAGGCCCAGTGGCACTTAGAGTTGGTTCAATATGACCTGCGGATTGAATACAAGCCGGGAAAACAAAATATCTTGCCAGATTTATTGAGCCATGATTCTGGACTGGTGTTTTCTGATGAGGAGTTGAGGAAGTTCAATACAGCCACAATGTTGCCACAGAACCTGTTTGCAATGATCCAGGGCTGGAGAGAAGGAATGGAAGGAAGAATCCGGACTACACAGCAAAGATGTGAGCTGGGCCAACGGATAATAGAAGAGACAGGAGAAGGTGAGGCAAGCAGGGGGCATGTGGGATTCTCGGTTTGGGGTGGTATCATATGCCATGAGGGAAGGATTTGGGTCCCTGTGAAGAATCTGCAACAAGAGGTAATGGCAGCTAATCACGACCATCTTCTGGCAGGTCATCCCGGTCAAGAGAAGATGTTAGATCTTGTTTGCCGTCACTATTCGTGGAGAGGTGTGGGTGTGGTGGTGCGGAAGTATGTTTCGCGTTGTGTGGTTTGCGCCAGGGCAAAGGCCCAACAGGTGGCATCGGGGGGGGGAAATTGAAGCCGCTTCAAATTCCTTCTAGGCCATGGTCCTCAGTGAGTGTGGACTTCATCACAGGACTGCCCAAGTCACAGGGGATGGATGCCTTGATGGTGGTGGTGGATCGCCTGAATAAATATGCAGAGTTTTTCCCTTGTTGGTCAACCATTTCTGCAAAGGTGGCAGGACAGATTTTTGTAAATGAGGTTTTCTCCAGACATGGGGTGCCTGAAGAGATTGTGTCGGATCTTGGTCCACAATTTACATCTAAATTTTGGCTCCACTTGTTGGGGAATCTAAAGATCAAGGCTTGCCATTCGTCAGCATACCATCCTCAGTCAGACGGCCAAACTGAGAGAGTAAATCAGATATTGGAGCAATATTTGAGGTGCTATGTCTCAGGGCGGCAGGATGACTGGGTATATTGGGTGAAGCTGGCTCAATTTGCTTATAACAATCATAAGCATTCATCCATGGGTATGACCCCATTTTTCGCAAATCACGGCCAACACCCAGAGGGTATGGGGCCCAGGGAGCAAGGTCAGAATCCAGCGGCAGATGAGCTGTCACGAGATACCTGGGACACCCTGGAGCTCCTGAAGAAGAATTTGGTGGTGGCAGTCGCGTCTCAGAAGAGGAAGGCAGACCGGCATAGATCTGAAGGTAGAGCTTTCAAGAGAGGTGATTGGGTCTTGGTGAATGCTCGGAACTATGCCTTGCCTGTAAGGAGCCAGAAATTGGGGCTGGTGGCGTTGGGCCCATATCAGGTAGTGAGAGCGGTGAACGAGGTGGCATTTGAGCTGAAGCTCCCAGAAGGGTCAAGAGCCCATCTGGTGTTGCATGTATCGCAGCTCAAGCCATTCTTTGGCCAGCCACCTGAAAGGGCTTCTCCTTTATTTCCAGCTGGAGGAGGAGCCAAAGAGTATGAAGTTGAGGAGATTCTCAACACCAAAGTGGTGCGAGGACGTCGTTCATTCTTGGTACGTTGGGTGGGTCATCCTATTGAGGAGTCCACATGGCAGTCAGCTAGGGATTGTGCCCGATGTCCTGAGAAAATCCAAGAGTTCTTCCTGTCTAGGGGGTGATGTGACGGTTGAGGTCTATCCTCAGCATCACATTGCCCTGATCTTTGGTAAGACAGGGCAGGCTGTGTCTGTATGTATGGAGGAGGAGGGGGCGTTGGTTCTGGCAAGGATGCCTAAGAGGCCGGAGCTTGAAGTAGGCCAAGGAGCAAGATGGGCGTCCAAGTCAGAACAAAATGGAAAACGAGTAAAATGGGTAGTTTCGAAATTTGATTTGGATTCGAATTGAGAATGGAATGAAACAGGTGCTTGGGAGATTCGCGGTTCAATTGGGATTTGAAATGGAACTGGCGCAGAACCTTTGAGGATCAGAACTGGCACGGAACCATTGAGTAAAGATTCCGCGATCCTGCTGTAAAGTTCACACCAAACATCATTCAAGTTGACGATGGCCCCATAAGCTTATATTTTATTTTAGCTTTTAGCATGTGTATATAGGGAAGGAACTGGGAGCTGGAGGCTCCTCAGTTCTGTTTTACATCAACTTGGCTAAGTATTAAATAAAAGAACCTAAAATTCATATGTTTATAATTTGGGTTTATTTTAAAGATATTGCCTAACTGCAGCCATGTTTGGCTTAAATCAACAAGAATTGGACTTTGAGAGTGAGCTTGGGAGGGCTGTTGCCTCCCTCTATACCTTGTCTTGGAGTCAAGGCATGTTGCTGGGGTTAAGTATACTTGCAACTGTCTTCCAGGGGGTGCTTGTCCAATCTTGTAGCGCGCGCACCAGGAGAGTAGTATCAGGAGTCCTGTCAGCCCTATGGTCTTTAACATGGATCCTGTTGCCCAACTCATTCGTGGCTCATTGGAAGGAGCCAGTGCGTTAAAATCAGGGCCCTCAAGATTTGACCTAACCTGGCAACTTCAAGCAAGGGGGAGGGGAAATGAACTTATTTGGAACCAACTTTGAAGTTATCAGTGTCAGTTTGAGTCATTGTCAGTTTGTCCACAGATTTCAGAATTCTGGATTTACTGTGGTTCTGAATATCTGAGTGACAGCGTCTCGCTTGAAGGGAAATGGGAACCTCCTAAAGCCACCCCACATAGGGGCGGTTCCAATAGGTCAGGAACAGGTTTGGGGCGCTCAGCCTACCCAAACCCAGTTGCTCTGGCGTCCATTTGACCAGGCGATAATTACCAGATGAAGAATTTGAAAAGTCTGGAGAGGGTTCAGAGCTGATGGCGACTTTTACCAATGGCCAGATGCCATTATCAAGTTTTACCAAAGATTTAACATTAGATGATTTTTATGCTGAAGTTACATGGCCGTCAGGCTTTTTTGCTAATAGTCTGGTGCTGTCAGGCCTTGATGCTGAAGGCTCATTGCCATCAACCTCATTTGACCCATTCACCCTGTCAGGACCATGGGAGTTAATACCACAAATCATTTGATTTTTTTGAGGCCAGGGACCCAAAGTTCCTGGGTGTTGAATTATACGTTTTACTTTTCTTGTACAAAAAGTCTTCACTCAGTATACTATGCCTTGAATGATAAATCCATAATCTATGTTCATCCCTAAATGACTTTAGAGGTAGGCTAAAATGTTAATGACAAAAAAAGAGTAACCTTTATTTGCTTAGAGTTATTATTATATGGGAGATCATGGAGGTTTTTTGGTAAATCTCCAAGCGTCCAATTTAAGATCTATACTTATTATCAAATTGGGAATTCAGTGGCAGGATGGTCATCTCAGTCAATATAATTCGATTGCTGAATGGATAGGGTATGAACCACAAGATAGGGAGCTTTGGGGGATCAATAGTCAACTGCATAAGTCAGTGTTGATCCCCAATGTCAGATGTCTGTTGGTTTCATCAGGGATTATCCACAATACATTTTTGGGCTAATTCGTCAGATTAGGCTTGATTCCCTTCAGCTGACACATCCAAATTTTAAACTTGTGTAGAATCCTGACAACGCCCTCTCTAGATCTTGGTGTATGGGGAAACAGACAGAGAAAGCGTTTATGTAAGCGGTTAACTAAAGTACCCTGAACGACCTCTATGATTGAGTGTTCATTGCCCCGCTTATAAATGACTTTGAATGGCCCTGACCAGTTGGTGCCTGATTTGTTTTTACAACCTCCCAACCGATGGTGGTAGAAAAGGACTAAGTCACCCAGTGGAATGTGTGCAGAGGACCATGTTTATCATTAAACCGACTTGTTTCTCTACTAATTGTAGCAGATAAGCGCTCAGAAGCTAGATCCTGGAGTCAGATATTTTATTAGCAATGCATTACATAGTAACTTCAGGGCATTAAGTAAAGCTTGATCTAATATAGCCTGAACTTTAGAAGGCAACTGGGATTTCTTCTATACAAAGACTGAAAGGGATACATTTTAATTATTTGATTATATCAAATTCTGTAGCCCATAATCGCACTAGTAAAATATTGAGGCCAGTGAAGAGGGTCAGTCGTGGACAATTTCTGGAGGTTGGCAGCTAGGGTTTTTTGCCTACTCTACCATTAAATTGGTTGTAGGATGGTATGGAGTGGAAGATAACTGGGTGGATCCCATATGTCTGGCTAAATCATTCACCAGCAATGATAGGAAGCTTTGACCGTCATTGGAGAGAATCATGTTAGGGCACCCATGCTGGGTGATAATCTGATATATAAGGATGTGGCGGTAGCTTTTGTTGAAGCAGATGGTAGCAATGCAGCTTTTGATCCACTTATTTAAATGATCCACGGCTATAAGGAGAAACCAATGACCATTATAGGCTCGGGGGAAAGGTCCCATAACATCAATGCTAATAGTATGGAAAGGTTCACAATGTGGGACCACTGGATGTTGAAATTGGGGATTAGGTCCAGCTTGACTTTTACATACCAAACAGGACTCTAATACATCTTGGATTGAAACAAGCATTCTTTCCCAGTAGCATTGAGTCTTGAGCCACTAGTAAAGTTTTCCTGATTCCTCATGGCCAGATTGCCAATGTGCCTTTAATATGACATCATTTTGTGCCAAAGGGCATATTTAGGACAAACATTTTTGATATAAAATTTGTAAAGTTTAACGTTTTTAACTTGGAGGTTCACTGATTTTTTTGCATGTTCTTTTTGAGGGTCAGGGATTAATCTTTTCCATAAATGCAATTGAGTTAGGAGGTCATAATCAGTTTTCAGGGTTCAGTTAAAGTTAATATGGGAAGCTGGGATAGGTAATCCACTTTTTGGTGTATAGGCCCTGATCAATGAATAATGTAAAAATCGTAGTTTTAAGTTTTTAACGCCCGTGGGCTAATCTCATGTTGAGGTTCTTCATTTGCTGTAGCCATTGCAAGGAAGCATGATTGGTAATTATGGTGAAATGTTTCATAAATAAGTAAGGTTGGAAATTCTTAATAGCCAGTAGTACCGCAAAGCATTCACATTTTATAATAATATAGTTTCATTCAGCTCTGGTTAAAATTTTGCTATAGTAAGCGATAGGATGGTCTTTAGAGTTTTTATTATGCTGCAATAGTATGGTTCCAATGGTTATATTGCTAGCATCAGTAAAGAAAAGAAAAGGTTTATCATAATTAGGATGTATAAGTACTGAAAAGTGGGAGAGAGAGACGCATAGCAGGTCAAAGGCCTGCTATTGCTCTCCTTTCCACTGGAAGGGTATCCCTTTCCTCAATAAATATACTAGAGTCTTTGAGGCGTTAGCAAATTAAAGAATAAACTGTCAATAATATCCCACTATCCCTCAAAATACTTGTACGTCTCATAGGGATTTAGGGGGTTCATCTTGGAAATGACCATAATCATGTTGTCCATTGGGTATATTCTAGCTTTCCCTACCTTATGGCTCAAAAATCCATCTCGTTCTGAAAGAAGGAGCATTTTGACAGCTTTAATTTTAACAAAGCTTGCCATAAATTCCAGAAAACTTACCTGAGATAATATATGTGTTTGGTAAAGGTTTTCAAAAATATGGTACTATTGTTATAGGTAAAGTAGCACACAAGAACGCTTCATATCACTTAAAAGTCCTTCCATGGCACGTTGGAAGGTAGCAGGGGAATTACATAACCCCTGAGGTATTCATGTGGGATTGAACAATCCTTTACTTGAGATTATGGCGCATTTTCCCAATTCTTTGTCAATAAATTGACTTGCCAATATCAACTTGCAAGACTCATATCTGAAAAATAGTGAGAACCTGATATCAAGCGTAAACAATCATATATATGTGGCAATGGATAGCTATCTTTTCTTGTGATTGTATTGAGGCAGTGATAATCCATGAAAACACGGTGGCCACCATCCTTTTTCCAAATTAATAGGAGCGGGGAGGCCCACAGGCTTTTAGAAGGCATAAGTAACCTGGCTTCTAACAGTTGCTGTATCTCTAAGGCTTCTTGAGCTTTCTCAACTTTAGATTTTTAGTATGGTCAAGATTTGAATGGATGGTGAGCTTCAATCTCTATCTGGCGAATAATCCCAGACATTTTTCTGTAATCATTTGGTCACATAAAAAATCATTATACTCCTTGAAGGAGATTAATAAAAATTCTGACGTTCATTAGGGTGAGATTGTCTCCAATTCTACTTTCAATCAGAGCTATGGTGGGTAGATAATCAAACCCTAAATATTGTAAGAAGCCAAAACAACTCACATTGGTGATAATTTCAATGGTACATAGTTTTACATAAGAATAAGGGCATACCAAGGGACTTGGTGGGTTTGATCCATTAGATTCCCTAATAAAGATAGATATAGATTACCATAAGCAGGGTCGAAATCCCCTAACAGGTCAACTCTTCTTTAATTGAAAAGTTCGGGTGTTCAATTAGCTCCAAATCTTGAATAAAAGGGGTGAATATCTTGATCCCCATATCCACAATAACTTGGGTGTCAGAGGATATTGTAATTGGATGAGGGCATACAGAGGGATCCTATCTTTGGCGTCCAAAGCAAAGAGGGATAACTTATTTTTTCCTCCTAAAACCTGATAATCAACTTTAAAAGGGAATAATGACATTAAAGGAGGCATGTTCATTTTTTGGGGGCTCCTTTACTTTTGACTGGTAGTTTGAATATTAGTGGAATCTGATACCCTATTAGTGAATGGTATTTTTCTTTGAGATTGAAACTCTTAACCTACCAAATCAGTTGGACCCCAATAAGCAACTTAAAATTATCATTTGCTAACGCAACTTTGAGGGCATTAATTAGAAGTTTCCTGAATCAGAGGCAAGGCAGAATATGCCCCAATTGTTTTAGTTTACTGATTACTTGACGTCCCATACTCAGCTTCATGAATCAAGTCTGGAGCCATTTTGTTTTCTGGATAAGTTAGGAAGATATAACATTAACCGGTGAACTGGTATCAATCATTGCCGGGACTTTAATCTTGTTATTAATACCTCCACCCAAACCGCCAAAGATCTTAACTGGGAATTAACGGTTAGCATACAGTCATTAGGGATTTGCAGAAAAGCAAGCGAGAGATTTTGCTGCGCCTAAGCTCAGGGCTGTTCAATACTTTTGTAGTTTTATCTGCCAGTTCTTGGCTCTCCATAGAGGAGCTGACTTCCAAAAGTTTGTTGGGGTAACTGCTCAATATAAAAATAAGAAAGCTGAAGATCTTTATTTTCTTGAATAGTATGAGATACATTGACTTCTGCTGGGGCAGCTAACACAAAACATCCCAAGGTGCTAGGAATAGAACTAGAGCTAGAACAAGAGTCCTGAGGCACTTGAGTGTTGTCAGCGTAGGGAACCCCTTGCCTTATACTGACTTATCTATTGACGTTTTATTTTGACAAATGCGACAAAAGTGGCAGTATGGTTGGGCTTCTTGCAGAAAGTGCAAAATAATCCAGGTGTAGGTTAAATCAGGGGTGTGACTACTAACACTTGTGGCTGGGGGAATATTATTTATAAAATGAGGTGGCCCAGTGGGCTTGTGTAAGTTGGCAGTAATCTCCAGAATAGCTTCTTTGATATGGAGGAGGGAAGTCAAGCTAGACTTCACCGCTTTAAGATGAAGAATAATATTAGACATATTTTTAAATGCTAAAAATGAAGTGGCAATAGCATCATATAACATGAGATGATTCCCTGCAAGTAACGTTTGAGCCTCAAGGTAAAAACAATACATGAACTCATTGATGGTCTCTCCCTGATTAAGGCCTATTTCTCATAAAGGTTTGTTTTTGCTTTGATAAGGTTATATTGCTCCTAAATTCCTGAAGCAAAGTAGTCTTAGCTTCATTTCACATATGTCAATTCATTAGATGAGGGACCATAATGTCTTGAGCCATGCAACTAGGAAAGTTTTCCATGTGTTTAAGCCGTTAATTGGTGGTCACTTCTTCCATAGCTCTTTTGTAGCAATATAAGAAAGAGAAGATGCTCTCCTCTCCGTGGGCGTAATTTTCTTTGAATAAGGGTTTAAATGTTTCACTTGGGGGAGGGTTGAAGGCCAAATGACATAAACCAACACTGGGACCGCACTTTCACCTAATGAAGCTGTGGTATCTTGAGAAAACTCTTGATGATAAAGCGCATTCACTTGACCTCTTAGGTCATTAATACCTTGATTACTAGATTTATTTGATCATGGGTGGCGCAAAGAGCTGAATTGTTGCAACGAGTGGTTTAACTGCCACATTTCATTTTTTAACTCAATAGTGGCATCTTAGAGTTCAAGTTCATGTTTCTCAGTGGTGAGAACTTTTGCTCCAACCCACATACCATAGCAGTTAGGGCTGCCAGGTTTTATTGGGCGTTTACGATGAGCGGTTAGGGAAATTACAGGGAAATAGAAACTCCATCCTGAGTGATTTGGGCTCCTTTGGCAACGCGTCCAAATTGTACAATGAGATTTTTAACTTGCTGAATGAATGTTTTGAGGCATTCATCAGGGATCCTGGGTCAGCACTAGGGCCAGGAGGACCAGGAAGTCCAGGGGTTCCCATCCACCATCATGTCCATCATGGCCAGGAGGTCCCCATCCACCATCATATCCGTCTCTACCAGGGGTTTCAGTGGTCCAGTGGGTCCCCGTCTACCATCATGTCATCACAACTGGGGAGGTCCACGCTCACTAGGCACTTCTTGTGGCCCTGAAGAACGGAGGATATTTTGGCCATCATGTACTTCATATATCAATTTTTTAACAATCAGTGGCGTTCATCCACAGAGGTCATAAAGTTATCAACTTCAGTTTGTAACTCGAAGGTATAATCTATGACCTGATTATAAATGATGACCTCCAGTTGACTAAAACGATTAGTGAGTTATGCTTGGACAAAACTCATGATCCCTTGATCCAGATGGGTTAACACCTCTTGTATCTCATTGATGAACTGCAGATTTACCCAATATAGCGTTTTGGTTTTCACTGCAAAACTTGGAGGCTAATTGGTAAAATTGGAGGAGTTGCAAATGTATTGTCTCCAATAACTGCAGATGGCGGAGTAGACTCTGATGATAAGCCTGGCTACTTGGAGAAGATGGTACAAGGTGGAATGTACAAATTGACGCAAATAGTGTTCCATACATCCAGCTTAACCTGATCTACATTGAGAGAAGAACTTTGGGCCAATATCATCATAGGTGCTGGTACTTCAAGAGACCATCTTTTATTAGCCCGACCTCCAGGGACAAAGGCCCCAGACAAGAGGATCTGGAAGTCTTTGGCGAAGCCTGATAGTGTAAGTGATATTGCTCTGCAGATGGAGAATGGTGGGTTACCACCAACGATGGGGGAAATAGAATGTCACAGGTCGCTGATATATCTCCTACATGCATATTGATTGCCCAGTCACTGAGATGGGTGGCTTCACAATCTGCGGCATTTTCTGAAGCTAAATTGTTATTGTACATTGTCTATTTTTTATGTTTCCACTGTGAACTTGGGGTAGACCTGGAAGAGAGCACCTGCTTTGTCAGGACTGAGGGGTTTAGACCACTTGTCCTTTATTTTTAAGGTCAGGGGGACCTGAAGTTCCTGGGTGTTGGATTATACAATTTACTTTTCTTGGCCAAAAAGTCTTCACTTAGGATAAAGTTCCTTGAGTTTTAAATCCTAACTATTTCTTTATCCCTAAATAAATATAGGTAGGCCAAAATATTAATGGCAAAAAGAGAGTAACGTTTAATTTCTTGGGAATATCATTTTTGGGAGATCAGGGAGTTTTTCTCAGTAAATCTCCAAGGTTTCTGATCTAATATCTATACTAATTAACAATTGG
>JAKSZP010001028.1:0-14545 GCA_022478985.1 Massospora cicadina | reverse complement strand
TGGGGCATCTGCATAGTGGGGGCTGAGGTCAGCGTAGTAGGAGTTTTCACTTCTGCATCAAGATAATGATGGGAAAGTGTTTCAACAAAAGCTGCAAGGAGAACTTCAGCTTCTTTGGGCTTCAGGAAGTTGGAGTGAAAAGGGATACTGTGGCGGGTGATTTTGGCTGAGGGGTTGAATGAAGCAAGCGTTGCGACATTCATAACAGCGATTTCAGCATCATCAAATAGTTTTGAGATGTCACTGCAGGGAGATTCAGGGAAGTTGGGGGGAAGAAGATGGTGGGCAGGCCATGCTGGAGCTGAGCCACTGACTGGGCCACCGCGGTGCGTAGTTTTGGGCAATGAGGAGAGGCCACCGCAGCTAAGGCGAGCTGGTGGTCACTTTGGAAGGGGGCTGTATTGGGTAGAGGAGCGAAATGGCGAGGGGTAGGGGTTTCATTGAAGTCAGGAAGGAAAAATTCTGCCTGACCATAATTGCCATGGCAGAGAGGTTGACCTGTATGCTTACTAATGAGGATATTACCTGATTCGTCAGTTTCAGCCAATAGATCCCATGGATTTTGGTTCACTGGAATAGTGGCATTTAAATTTGAGTGGATAGGATTGGGCGAATGGGCAGCTGCTTGGGTGTGAATGTTGGTCCAAGCATTGCTCTGATTGGCTGGCTTAGATTTAGGTGGGAGAGTGAGGATGGAGGTTTTGGGTGGGCTGATTTTCCATGTGGGCCCACTGAACGAGATTGGAGGGTGGGAGGGGGCAGCAAAGTGCCCCATACTGAACCTCCAGAGAGGGGGCTCAGAAGTTGCATCAGCGGATTTGGCCTTAGGGCACGCTCTTTTTGCATGGTCGATGCCAAAGCAGAGGGAACAAATCTGCCTACCATTATTGACCTGAGCCCAAAAGAAATGATCTGGCGCTGCAGCCACACTAGCGCGGGGTGGGATTTGTTGGGCTATGGTAGGGTGGTGTGGTATGATGGTGGCTGTTGCACGAGGAGCAGCAAAGCGTTCTGCACCAGATGGAATGGCAAAGATAAGGTTGGGCTGAGTGCCATAAGCCATGAGCCCCGCGACCAACTGGTCATACAAAACCTGGGGTGGAAGGTGGGATGGGAGATTTGCAAAGGATACCACTAGCGTGGTGTCTGAAGGGAGGCGAGTACGGGTTGTGGGAATGGGGTTTTTTTATAAATTAGAGGAGTTTGTGCTGCCGCTTCAGCATCCTCCTCAGATTGGAACCCAACGTCAAAGTAGCCCTTAAAAGGCGGAAGTCTATAAAGCCAGCTGGCGCAAAGGCTGTAGTGGCTAGGTCAATAATTGCCTTATTGGCATATGGGAACAAACGCCCATAGTCCACTCTGAGGCAATAGCGGATAGCAGAGCGAGGGAGGGCGAGAGGATGGGGGCGAGAAGGGTGGACGCGCGCCAGGTGGAGCGCTAAGTCCCGTGGGGGACAAAACGGTTGGAAGCAGTGGGTGGGCTGTTTGAACCCATCCGAACGCGCTTGCCTGCAGGGCGGAAAACGCTAGGTGGGGGTGCACTGCTACCCCACACTGGGGTGGCAGGCGGCAGAGCCAAGGACATCAAAGAATAGGTTTTTGGGCAGATGGCTGTAGATAGATAAACTTAAATTTTTAATCGCTCAAAAGTGACTTTGAGCGGTTAAAAAACCCCCAAAACAATATTGATTCTTATTCAATAATAAAAAGGGAATGCTGAACAGAGCCTGTCTGAGGAGCAACTAATAATGCTTCTCAGGGTGAAACTTAAGGGAAATAATTTTGAAGTGAGCTTCAGAATTGGCAGGTGGGACCTTTGACAGTTTCCCTTTGGAGACTCACCCAAACTATTAATTAGGCTCATACAAGCTAATTGGTAATCCAGGTGAGGCACAACCCAGCGCCCAAACCTTATAAAAAACTTTATTCTTTTGAACAACTTGACTTGGGATAGTGAAAATTTGAAACTGAGGTAAAAAAGATCAAGAAAATCTTGATTATTACAGAGAGCAAACTTTTCTCATATCTTTTTGAACCAAATAATCTCACCAGGCACAAATAATAAATTTTGTACCTAATACTATTAGTTTATATTTATTGCAGGGAAGGCCAACCATGGGACGGACACTTCCAAATATGACTCAGAAGAGACAAAACTTAGTACCAGGGGAGGCACCCCAGAGAAGCGATGCTATCTCTTGTTGCCAGCGGGAACGCCACTTATGGGGAGGGGGAGGGAACGTGTGGAGGGGCCGTAGCCACAATTGAACACTTGTGGAGGAAGGGGTCTGATTTGATGAACCAGACTGGGAACCAGGAGGAGACCAGCTGTCGGTGACATGGTGGGAGGTATCCAAACATCCACGCTTGAAAGTGGTCCACCAAATGAGACCAGAATCTGTGGACAGTTTCTGGGAGGGTGGGGGTGGAGCCTGCGATGGCTTTTAAACAATCGTGTGGATGGTCCACATGGCGATTGCAACCACCAAAGCATGGAGGGAGGGTGGAAGGGAGGAGGCCATTGATAGAGCAAACATATCTCTTGACAGACTGAAGGGGTGCATTTGATCCTTGCCCAGCAGACGTTGAACTTCGTGCCATATCACTTTAGAGGTAGGGCACTTCTCCAGGTGGTGGAACAGCGTTCTATACTGGCCACACACGACACAGGATGAGTGTAAAGCGTTAGAGTGCTCAGCTGTATGATACACCCACCTCAGGCAGCGCCACACATGGGAGCGAACTTGAGGCTGCAACAAAGGATGGTGTGCGTATTTCTAGATAGTTTTTTGGGTCTCAATGGAGTAAGGGATGTCCATCATGTCCAGGTAGTCCACCCTGGATAGGACATGGGGCCGTGTGGGGATCAGGCCATCTTGGAAAGGTAGCCCCTGTACCTTTTGTGTAATTTGAGGAGAGGGGCGGCCTCTCTGGGCTATATGTCCACTAATACAAATTCTCCACTCAGCGCTTTGAATGGAGAGTAGGATTTGTTTGTAGTGGGTTTTAGTCCCATGTGGACCTGTGGCCGATGTGTGTGATGCGAGGTATTTCATCAGGGAGTGGGGGTTTGATGGGTTATTGAGGCCCAAGGCTCAGGAGAAGTTGGAGTGGGCCACGCGGGACCAGTGTTGGGAGGGGAGCGTAAGGCGGTGATGGCCGCTATCCAGGTACCCAAGATCTTGGCAGAATGGGCTCTAAAGTCAAGCAGACCCATGCCACCATGATGATGAGGGCCAAACATGACCTCTAGCCATACTGGTTGAGGGCAGCCTGACCAAAGCCATCCTTGCAGCAGGACATACAAGGATTTGAAGAAGCTTGGGGAGAAGGGGATGGCGTGGGCTCTGAACCAGACTTTGGAGAGGAGCATAGAGTTGGCAAGAACAACCCTGCCAGTGAGGGTAGTAGGGTGGGCTCTGATAGAGGCGATTCGCTTCGTCACGTTGTCCAGAATATGGCACTCCATTACTGCTGACGTGTATCCGCCTGCCTCCATCCACATGCCCAGATGGCATACCAGTCCTATGGTAGGGCGTGGCACAAAGGGGAGCACCAGTGGGGTGGTGTGTGTTGAGCTGGTAGGGCGAGGACGTGGGCGAGCAGATGGGCCGGGTTGGGAACTAATAATTGGGGCCCAGCGTTCTGAAACTGACCAAGGAGGATGATTTCGGTTTTGGAGGCGTTCAGTGCCACATTACTTACCCGGGAATACTCCTGGATGAGAGCTTCAAGCGCGCGTGCATCTTGATTACAAGACACCCCAACCACACAATCATCTGAAAACGCCATTATCTTGACTGGGGATTAGCCTGGCACATGGACCCCAGTGAGTTGGGCATTCTTATTTCGCAGTAGTGGGTCAAGGCTGAAGTTGTATAAGAGTGGGCTGAGGGGGTCCCCTTGTCGCAAGCCCCTTTGAGGGCGGACTACTTCTGATAGGAAGCCAGGGCCACGTACCGCCATTGTTGCAGATTCTGTGAGCAGTATCACCCAGTTGATGAAGTGAGGGGGTAAGCAGAATTGATGGAGGCAGGCCCTGAGGTATTCCCAGTTTACTCTATCATAAGCCTTCTGTTGGTCCAAGAATACAAGTGCCCCAGAGGCTGTGGACTAACATGCATTAGCCACAGAGTGTACGTTATCCCAAATTGACCTTCTGGGTATTAAACCAAATTGTTCTGGGGAGATGGTGGCAGATGCTACAGTCCCTAAACAGTTAGCCATGATTTTTGTTAAAATTTTTGTGTCTGTGTTTGTTAAAGAAATGGGGCACCAGTTGGCTAAGTCTAGCTTATCCCCTTTCTTAAGGAGTGTGATGGTAAAGGCCTCATGTCCTCCTGGTAGGAGGCGCATTTACAACAGGCTTTGGCTAAGTGAGGCGAGCAGCAATGGGGATATATATTTGAAATACTTTTTGTAGAATTCACATGGAATGCCATCTGGGCCTGGGCATTTTTGGTTTGGTGCACCGCAAATGGCTGTCCATAATTTGTTTGGAGTAATCAAATTCATTATTTCCAGGTATCAGAAAATGGTGCAGATGTGGGCTCAGTCAAGAAATTCTACCACTTCAGCTGGCTGAATTGGATTGGATCAGTATAACTCGGAGTAATACTTTTGGGTTTTGATTGCCACTTCAGCTGGCATATCCACAATGGAATCATCTGATCTTTGCACCTGTGTGCAGGCCACACTCTGGTGTGGTGTGAAATTTTTTTAAAGAAATGTGCGGTGCACTTGTCACCTTTTTTGATGTGTTTAGCCCTGTACTGAACACAAACCTGATGTTTGTGTTACCTTTCAAGTGCGTTGAGGTGGGCGGCTGCCTCTGCCCACTTCCAGCCCCATGCAGAGCTGTATCCTGTAGCTGGGATAATGGACTCCAGGTGTGACAAATCTGCCAGAGCATGCGAAATGACCATTGATCTGGCTCGTGAGCATCTGGAGGAGAGATGGTGAGAGTGGCAGATGGTGTCATCTTTGAAAGTTGCCCGTGTGGAAATGGGGTCCACACAAAACAGTGCAACAAACTTTTTTGCCAAAGTTGCCGCTTCCACCCACATGAAAATCCTGGCGACATGAGCTCAGAGGGGTGGATTTTGCACCAATGTGGGGCCTTAGCAGCTGTGACAGGTAGGTGGTAGGTTAATGAGACCAGTCGATGGTCAAGAATTCTATTTTTGTTGTTTTGAAGTGGGAGATGTGGGATTGGAATTTTGCCGGTTTTAGGATAAGGTCAATGCAGGTCATGGACCTTAATTGGCCATTGTGGACATGGGGACGCATCATGTTTTCAAGAAGCGGGGCATGTCACAGCAGCGCATCCATTAACCCAAGGGTGGCCTTTAGAATGCACAGTTCTATGTGACCCTGGGGGGCGTGGGGTGAGGAAGGCCACCAGTCCGTTGGTGTGTTTAGCCAACAGTTCATGTCATTGACTACAAAAGGGTCTGGGGGTAGCAGGAGGGATTTGACTGATGAGAAAATTCCTGATGCTCATGTGCACCGTTTGGGGCATAGATGTTGATGATTGCGTGTGCTACATCAGCCCACAAGAAAGTGACAATGAGAACAATACTATTAGTTTAAATCAAGTATGTCATACCCAAAATATGCACTTAAAAGTGACTAATAATTTTGTAAATTAAGCAGCTAATGGACCTAAGTAAGTCTTACCAAAGATTCAGGAAGAAAATTTTAAACTTAGCCCATAAAAATACCAACTTATCTTAAATTTAGCCAACTTTAAATCTACTAAAGTTAATGTATAATCTGGCTTGAGAACGAGTGATTTTGGGGCTTTTTTTTGGATGTTTTACCTATACAGTATGAGGAATATTACTACCATTGTGGAACAGCTTTAATAAACTTTCTTCTGTGTAAACTATACACAGTAAGATTATACCACAATATAGCAAACCAAAATATGTTACCAATTTTAATGACACCAAAACAGCACTCAACTCATATCATTTGCATAAAAAAAGACATAAATGCCAGTGCTATACCAAAAACACTAGTTCATGAAAAGTACAAAATCCTAAAAACACTATGTTTATAGGCAATTTTTCCACTATTGCTTCAAAATTTTCCAAATCATGTCCACCATTGTTAGATTCTAAATATTGCTCATCTGATAAATTAAATCCTAAACATCTAATAGGGTTGAAGTTCAACTGAAAGATCCTTGATTTAGTCTGTGTCTTATGGTATTTTAACCATTTGGAAGCTCACTAGTCGTATTCAAATTATTTTTGACTCTTCTGGTCAATCTTGGGCTCAATTTTAACTCTGTATTCAGAAAATTCTACCAAGGCAGGCAAAGGTACAAGCTTTGGATTCTAAAAATCCAGCTTGTTGACACACTTCAAAAAAGATATATGACGGAAAATAGATAAAATAGACTTAAAAATATATTTTTATTTAAAGAGATATTATTTGATGATCATTCATTAGGACAGACGCTGGTATTTATACCTCTAGGGAAACTCCTGGCCACATATCAAGCACACAATTTCCACAGATAATTATTCTCCACCTCAGCTCAATCCTTGAACTGATACAATTATGACCTATTTCTAGGACTATTGGTGGCAAAATAAACTCATATTTGAGAGGATTTTAGGAGCAAAAATTGTAATAAAAACGTGAAAAATTGTCCTAGGTTCATCTCAATTTAAGCTTTCATACTGCTCTCAAAATATGACTTCTAGGAATTTCAGCATCAATTTCAAGTAAATGATGTACACCTAATCAGGATGTCAGCAGGCCTCTCTCAACAGCACTAGGTACTCCCATTTGGGAAGTTCATGTGTAAGTGCTATCATGCTGATTACAAAAATTGACATACAAATTTCACCATAATGTGGGAAAAAGTGTTTTTATGATGTCTATTTATCCAAGGGATTTTTAGACAATATTTTTGGATTAATCTCTGGTTGATTTCTAAAGCTGAATAGTTAATATTGCTCCTGATTAGTTGGGACCAAATGCTGAGTTTTGTTGCATGTATAGTCAGCTTGAATTTGCAAGGATATTTAGCCCATGCTTTTGATAGAATAATTGAATTTAATTGAAGTTGAGATAATTGGCCTAGGCTGTATAATAGCAATTGGTTTTTTAGTTGAAAATTAGGGTAATTAGCTTGAGTTTTGGGAGGATAATTAGCCTGATTAGTTGGTTATTGCTGGGTTTATTTTTGGGACAACTACCAGAATCTGAAATCCCCCCCCACTTGACTCAAAAATAAGCCCTAAGATTTCCAATTAGCCTTCAATAATCTTTGTCATTTGTTAATTTCAGCCCAAATTGCTGATAGAAGTAGTCCAAGTGCATAGCCTTAACTTCAGCTCAAATGCTGATGAACTTGGAGTTGGATCCTCACCCCATCCTCAAGTGCAAACAAAAGTATTAATTAAGTTCTTTATTTCTCTAATTAACAATTTTATTTAACTGAGGTAAGCTGACCAGGAATAACTAAGAAATATAAAAATTGGGCACCCCAGGGTACTCAAGTTACCCCTGTTGCCAGCGGGACTGCCAGGTATGGGGGGTTGGTGCAATACTCTGAGGGGGTTTCCCCTGCTATGGAGCAGGTTTGAAGGAAAGGGTCTGTGTGGAGGAACCAGAGTGGGAACTATGATTCTATGAGCGCTTTTTGTCTTGGTCTCATATATCCATAGAGCTAGGCTTGGAAGTGCTCTAGTAAGTGGACATGGAATCTGTTAATAATCCAATGAATGGTTGGGACTGTGCCCTTGAACGCATCTAATGCAATTGTGTGTATTGTCCACATTGCAATGGGTATTATTAGGGAGCGGAGGGTAGATGGGATTGGTGACTCAATCTGGAGCGTGAAGATACTCTTTGATATCAAGAGTTCCTGTTCATTTTAAATCTTGAGCAGGCGTGCGACTTCCTGCCATATAGCTTTGGTTGGGGGGCATGTTTCTAGGTGGTGATGTAGGGATCCCTCCCCTCCACATACTGCACATGTTTTGTGGAGGGAGTTGGAGCAGTCCGCCGTCCTATAGGTCCTTCTCAAACAGCGCCAGGCGTTTGCTCTTATCCTTGGTTGTAGGAGTGGGTGGTGTGTCATTTTCCACATTGCTTTCTGTGTGGTTAAATCATAGGTAATGTCCAGCATATCTAGGTATTATATACTAGCTATGCTTGGGGTTGTTGCGAGCATATCCCTCTGGGGGTGGTTTTCTGGGTTTCTTAATTTGAATTGGGGGCTGGGTCGTCCCCTTCCCTGTATAGTACCCATGTTCTCTATGGTCCATCCCATATGGCGGATAGTTTGGAGGATATGTTTGAAATGAGGGGAGGTTCCATGTGGACCCGTTGCAGTAGGGTGCTTGGCAAGGTATGAAAGTAGTCTGGGTGGACTATGTGGGTTGGTTAATTTGAGCGCCTGTGCAAAGTTAGTCCTTGCTGCTCTGGACCAATGTTGTTGCGGGAGGTCTGGAGCAAGGATTTCCTTTATCCATGTACCTAGGATGTCATTGGCATGGCTCTCAAAATCCATTAGTCCCATGCCTCCGCTTGAGCGTGGGCCAAATAGTGTTTCCATCCGTATAGGAGGATGAGATCCAGGCCACAGCCAGCCCTGGATAAGCGCACAAATTGAGGTTATAAAGTTAGGTGAGAAGGCTATCGCATGGGCCTGGTACCACAGTATTGGGAGGATGAGCGAGTAAGCAACTGTAACTCGTCCTGTTAGTCCTGGGGGCTCTCCCCTTGAGGGAGGCTACGCGTTTGGATACCCGTTGTAACAGGTTACTTTCCATTGTCTCATTAGCATATCCCCTGATTCTAGCCAGATTCTAAAATGATTGGGTTTTTCTTCGAGTGTTGGTGTGAGTTTGGATGTTATGGCCCAATTGTTTGTGTATTTGCCTAAGAGGATGATTTCTGTCTTCCTTTTGTTGAGCGATGCATTGCTCACCTTGGAGTATTCCTCTAGAGTGCATTTCAGCTTTTGGGCATCTTCATTGTTTGCTATACCTGCTACGCAGTCATCTGCAAAGGCCAGTATCTTGACTGTTGGTTGTCCTTGTGCGGTTATCCCCATGAGACGTGAGTCAGTTACTTGGAGGAGCAGGTCAAAGCTGAAATTGTATAGCAGTGGGCTGAGGGGATCCCCTTGTTTGAGTACTCTGTGTGGTTTAATCTTGTTTTTTAGGAATCCAGGGCCACATACAGCCATGGTTGCAGATTCTGTTAGGAGTATCACCCATTTTATGAATCTTGGTGGGAGTTTGAAGGCATGTAGACATTCTTTTAGGTATGGCCAGCTAACACGGTCATACGCCTTTTCCTGATACAAGAAGATCAAAGCACCAGTTTCTTTGGATTGGAAAGTGTTTGCAACAGGGTGCATGTTGTTCCAGATTGAACGCCCTGGTATAAACCCAAACTGGTTGAGTGATAGGGCGTCAGATGCAAGTGCGCCTAATCTAGCTGCTAGAATTTTTGTTAGAATTTTTGTGTCAGTGTTGAAGAGTGCAATTGGGCGCCAGTTGGCCAGGTCCAACTTGTCACCCTTTTTATACAAGGTTATAACGTAGGATTCATGGCCTCCTGGTAATAGGCGTGTTTCCAACAAACTCTGGTTCAATGACGCCAATAGGAGGGGGGCGATTTGTTGAAAATATTTTTTGTAAAATTCGTAGGGTATCCCACCAGGCCCTGAACATTTCCTATGTGGTGCACCGCGAATTGTTTCCCAAAGCTCCTCCTGTGTAATAAGGGATAGTATAGTGTAATTCGGTGATGTACTTTGTATCTTGGCAGTTTAAATAAATTCTTTAATTTTTTGTGGATCTGTTGGCATATTGCAATATAATTTGGTGTAATAGTGGTGTACTTCCGCCTTGACCTCCTCAGGGTCAGTTGCCACAGTGCCGTTGGTCTTGCAGACCTGTGTGCACATGGGCTGGTTTCTGTGGGAATGGAATTGGCGGAAAAAGTATGTTGAACATGTTTCACCTTCCTTTATGAACTTACCTTTGGTCAATACTTTGATTCTGTGTTGGTGTTCAAAGATGAGATTATTAAGTCGGGCTGAAATTTCTGCCCATTTGCATCCCCAATTAGGGCTATAGCCAGACCTTGGAGTATTTATTTCCAGGTTGTTTAGTTCCGCCAAGGTACGCTTGATTGTGGCTGTGTCCACAGTGTACTTGCGTGATGCAGTATGTCAAGTTTTGTTGATTAAATCTTTTTTGAAATTTTCTTATGTTCTGATTGGATTTTAAAGTGATTGGGGCTGTGAATTCTGGGTTTGTAGCCTTGTTTTCAACCCAGTCAGATATCTCAGGCAATTTTATATTTTCTGGGTGAAGCTTTCTCCACGGCAACACCTGTGTGTGGTATTGGGTTGGCGCTAACTGCACCATAACTAATTGGTGGTCAGAAAAATTGATCTTTTTTGTTGTAAATTTGGAGATTCTTGAATGGTGGGATTGCGGGATGAGGATGCGGTCAATATGACTCATTGATATGAGCACTCCCTCACATATTCTGGGTCTCGTCATGTGGGGAAGGAGTGGTGAATTGGGGGGAAGAGCATCCTTTAAGCCAAGAGATGCCTTCATTATGCGATATGCAATTTGTCTGGGTGGGTATCCCCTGGGATTAGGCCATCAATATGTATTGGGGCTATCCCAACAGTTGAAATCGCCTCACATGATGATATCTGGTGGGAGGGTGAGAGCAGAAATGTTTTCAAAAAATCGTTTTCTCTCAGTTGCAGTGCACAGTGCGTAGATACATGCTAACAAAATTATTTCATTTTGGCATGTGATTGTTGCTACCAGGACTTGACCATGCAAGTGTGATGATGAGTTTGTAATATTAAATTTTTTGTTGTTTTGGACTATCACCCCACAGTGAGACGTCCATACTGATTGTGATGGTGCGACCCTGGTTGACCAGGATTCTTCATCCCATTGTAGGAGTGTGTTTCTTGGATGGCCAAGATGTCTACAAGAGGTTTTTGCAGGAATGCCAGCTTTTTGGCTTGGGACATATGAGCCCTGGCTCCCGCGATGTTTAGCATCCCTATTGACACTGAGGTGCCCGCGGCGCCTCAGGAGCGGTTGGGAGGACCCTCTGGTCCTATCCCACCGCAGCTCATTTTGGCCATGCTCCGCGTTTGTACTCCAACTCTTTCACTGCCATCGTTGGTTCCCTTGATCTGACCCAATGATTCAAGGGAATTGCGGTTTTTTGCATTTGTGTCAACTTTTCCTGCACAGGTCTCATGTTGATTTGATGCAGATTGTTGATTGAATTTTATATTTTTGAGGTTCAACTTTGTTGCATTGTGCACCGCATTTTCACCCAAATTGCGGTTGCATTGTTCCTCATTATGTGCATGACTGATGACGCTTTTTGGCTCAGTCTGGTTACTGTGAAAACTTTCATCCTGGGCATATTGTTCTGATTGATTGTTCTGGTGAATCTCCAAAATATCCTCCCAAATTTGTCCAGGGTTAATGGTGGACTCCGCATGTGCCACCGCTTCAGCTGCTGCTCTCTTGTGGGCTTTTTGTGCTGCTTTACGCTGTTTACTTGTAACTGGGTCCATGATGGAGTATAGTCCATCTTCACCCCAGCGGAATGGGTGGTGGCCATCAGTCATTTTGGTGAAGTTTTCATTATCTTCATCCATAGCTTCCTAACAATAGTCATTTTCCATTAAGCCCTCTTTCACAGGGCATGCATGTTCCTTATGGCCCAGTGAGCCACAGTGGTTGCAAATGGGTGGTGCGCGTTCCGGTGTAACTCAGAATTCAGCTGACTGGCCCCCATCTGTGAAATGAAATTCTGTTGCATGGGGAATTCTGGATAAATCCTCTTCCACTTCTAGGAATGGGTTGATTACAGCAATAGCTTTGCCCGTGCACAGGTTGGGCATTAAGAAAAATCACTGTAATTTGAGTTGTTGGATTTCTCCATAGGCCATGAGACCTTTGTGGAGCTCCTCCTTGATTACCTTATGAGGAAGGTTGGTGGGGAGCGAGTCAAAGGAGATGAACAAAGTTTTCACTTTGTTCCATCTGGTGCACGCGGTGCGCACAATTTTTTTGCCCACAGGGAGGGCAATTTCCACGCAGATTTTTGCTGCAGCATCAGCTTCATTGGCTGTTTCGAAACCAATATTGATCCAGCTGCAGCCCATGTTGTTGGTGGCTACATACGCCATGTGAGGGAAAAGTGAGGGCTGTGCCTCACATGTTTTCTCCCACAGGGTCAGTGACTCATCCCCAAGGAAGAGTCTGATCCTGTGTCCTACCTTTGACAAAGGTTGGTTGAATTGAATGTACATGTATTGCGCGTGCTTTACAGTAAGTACCATAAACCCAGATGGTGTCTGAGTTTGCAATTTCTTTGCAGATTTGGTTCCTGATCCCCCTCCAGGGCGTTTCTTGCCCTTAGTTGCACCATTAAGTGCACCACTTGCCATGACGCTCGCCCATGTTGTATTATTTTTGTTATTATAATCACCCATCTTTCCTGTGTTTGATTATCCAAATTTGCTATTCAAATTAAATCATAGTAACTTAAGTGATTGTTTTGAGAAAGAAAAGCATTAAAGGTGCATTTGTTTAAACAAATATGCGATTATTTACCTTGTATATATACTGAATTATAAGATAAAAAATCGCCTTAACTAGTCTATTCAACATCTTCCAACTATTTATTTTAGTTGCTAACTTCAGGCCTTCTCATGTATACCATTTGGCTAACATGTGATCAATTCCATAGGCTAAATAACAATTTTTACTCCCACTTCTACTTTTCTTGAATACATTTATTCTAGTAAAGTACCCATATATCTAAACCTAATATTTTACTATATTCATTGGCTTTTCCCTGGCACTTTATATAGTACCTTTTCTTATATCTATTATATAAAATCTTACAAGATATTCCAAAGTAATTTATGATATTCCCTTGGTACCTTTAGCTCTCTTTTAAAGTTATGACACATTTGATTGGTTTATTTAAGCCTTATGAAACCACTGAACCGCTCACATATATAATATGACCCAGAAAAACATTTTGTTAACATCAGACAAAATTTTTTTAACAATTAAAACGTGGATGATCTTATCTCTAGATCTTAAGCTTCATGCAATGTACTGAGTATACCATAAGTAGCTAAAAGTTGTGTTTCTGGGTCGCACCAGCAAGAATAAAATAGGAACCTGATAGTTTGTATCTTCTTAGAAGTTGCAAAACTTGCTGTGAGGTCTTTCATTATCATGGGTAATGTATTACTTGAAGTAAGGACTATATAACTGCATTTTAGAATGAGGCCTATGTCTTTGACACTTCTTGAAATGAGTTTGTGGCTCTGACTTCTAATAAATGTGAGTGGATGTCAGGATTTTGCTAGATTCTCTCATTTCAGAATATTCTACACCAACAAACCCTCACCACTATTATAATGGGATATAATTTATCTAACTTTCTCAACGTTAATAAGAACAATCAGTCTCATCCCAATCAAGGGATAATGTATTCGATTGAACACCAATCAATTAGCTCAGATTAATTACAAGCCATTTCAAGACCTAAAAAATATTCAATTCTTCCAATAATAAAATTTAGGTCAAATTGTAACCTGTTTTTGCTTTATTTATCACTTTTTGGAGTATCCACCTAAGTAACTTTGAGAAAAACCTACCCAATTGGAATTTTAGTAAAAAACTTCCAGAGTGTTGCTCACTACAGGGGCACTATGAGTCACGCACCAGTGAAAATGTCAATCACTAATATGGATTCTCATTTTCCATCTGAAGAAGCTCAAGACCATGAGTAAGGCAGTATATTAAGATGGGTCCGTTCAACTAGAACTGAAATCCCAAGAGTACCCTCCACATTGGAATTCCACGCCAACTTGGAGTTTTAAAATCCTAAATTAAGCTTTACCACAAACTTTCAAATAGGGCCTGAAGATTGATGAAATATTATAAATCAAATGCTTGAGAGGGCCCTAACTTCTGGGATCTATTCCACTAAATCTCGATCTATTACCATACTTTCTATCTTGTGAAAAGTGTCACAAAACTCTCAAATGCCAGAAATTGGTACTGAGCAATACTTTCACCATCTTGTATACCCTACCCTATACCATTTATTACCAGTGGTGGGAATGCATCATCAATGGATGATTAATATGCTAGAAGGACTCCAGTCCTTGAACAAACATTAAGTATTTATTTGGGGAAGGTTGACCAGGGGACGAGCACTTCCAATATAGTGAGAATACTAATGAAATTCGATAAATAAAGACACCCCAGAGGGTTCAAAGCCCCTCTTGTTGTCTCCAGGATCACCAATATTAGGACGGTAGGGAAGGGGGGTTACGCTGGCTCATTCTTGGATGCAGCATGTGTGAAGGAAAGGATCAACCTTTAGGAGCCATATTGGGAACCATGTGTTGATTGTCCTTCTGTTATGGGGTCATGTGTACAAACAGCTATGTTGGAAATGTTACAATATATGGCTGTGGAAGCGATGAATG
>JAKSZP010001027.1:0-14616 GCA_022478985.1 Massospora cicadina | reverse complement strand
AAATATATTGTACATAATTGCTGATTCATGGTCCTTGTGGGTTAGAAAATAAAAGTTCTCATTGTATGGACTTCATCAGTGGGGTACATTGATGTAAATCGGGGCATCCAAAATCCTATTAAAATAAAACATCTGTACCAGCAGATAGATACCTAACTATCTTTGCCATTCAGGTTTAGCTTCTCCATAATCTTCCTATAAATTTTATGGTCGCCAGATTGCCAGCTTAGTGGTACCTTACTTTCCATATCTAACATGGAAATATAAGGCTACATAAATGTTAAGATCTGTGTTTCTAGGATTGTTACCAAGTTTTTTTTAAAACATCTACTCAAAGGTTAATATACAAAAACTTAAGGTTTTGGTGAGGATGACCCTGCTGTAATTGTGATAAATCATCCTGATGCTTCCTCATAGCAAACTTCACCAATATTTATGCTCAATATCTTTCTTCCCCAAAGGCTATCCAAGAGTTAATGGTTTTGCCCATCCTTTGATCTCACCTTCTTTTTACCATCTTTAAGTTCATGCTTATATGAAGAGTGAATAATAAAAGGCATATACTAATACTTTTATTTAATTTAATACCACTGAGATACTATGATAACAGCATGGTATAAACGCAACTATGTATATGGTGATAGGCTTCATTTTACATATAGGAAGTTTCATCAATACTTTGTTTAATTCTCAATGACATATCTGGACTTCACTTAAAACTGGTACTGTAATTTGATGTATGTACTTTGCTCTACCTAACCAGTTTAATAACTTCTATAGCTGTCTCCTTCCAAATGTACAAACAGGTTGTAGAAGCTGGAAAAAGTTGTGTACTACCTTTAGAGATAATGCTACTATAGTCCACAATATAAACCGTGAAGCATGTGAGGCTTAAGGTCTACTTAATAATGATCAATATTAATTTGATACATTTGATGAAGCATAAATGGTTCATTTTGGGTCTCAGCAATGGCATTTATTTGTTATTGCTTAAACATCTAACAATGTTACAAATCCTTTTGACCTATGGAATCATATATGTCATAAATTAAGTGATGATAGTATATGCTGCATCTATTATATTCAAAATATCCCTGCTCAACTTGAATATCTACATTATGAGTGTGGTTTATATTTGCTCTCATGGGAGCTATCCCATTTGGGAGGACATTATCTCAAATTTAATATTTTATATTATCTCCTTAATTAGGATTGAGATATCACAAGTCTCTGCTGTACCATCTAAAAGTATATTTAATGGGTTATCAGATGCTTCTCAAAAAGAAGCAATTCAAATTCCTGAATTGAGCCATGCACCCTCCCTTGAAAGTGAGCCTATAGTAGTTCAAGATCACCCTTAAGATTGCAAAACGCTATATTATTAAGAAGTCAGTTAAACTCTGGGAAATCTATGGCATTTGAATATTTGTACATCAGGTTCAAGTTGATCCACAACATGCTCATTTTTTTTCCTTCAAGATACTGGAGGTACATGAAAACATTCCTTTATAAAGCTTTGGCAGCTTACTATAGAGAAAGGGGTGATACTATACTTTATGCTGCTTTAACAGGAACTGCAGCCACTTTACTTCCTAATAAGTATACAGCACACTTTACCTTCCAGGTTCTCTCACCTTGACTGATGATCCGGTATGTAGTATTTCAGCTCAATTGGATCTTGCTTCCCAACTCTGTGAAGCTAGACTAATTATCTGGGATGAGGCACCAATATAGCATAGGCAATTGTTATGGCTGTTAATCACTCTCTCCAAGATATAAGCACCTCTAATTTTATTTTTGGTGGGCTTCCTTTAGTTTTTGGTGGTGCTTATCAGCAGATTCTACCCATTACATGTCATGGGGACTTGTAAAATTATAAATTCATGTATATAAAAACTTAGTTTATGGCCTGAATTAAAATTCTTTTTCTCACTAAAAATATGCATATGACAGACCAACCTGAAAATAGAGAGTATAGTGCTTGGTTACAATCTCTTAGTTATAGTCAAAATCATGGTCACATAATTCTTTACCATAAGATTCACCAAGTACAGCATCAGCAGCCATTCATTAAGTTTGTTCACCCTCATAATAAAATCCATCAGATTATATTGCATAGAGCTTCACCATTTTTCCATGGCATGCAATTTTAATGACAACTAATCTGCAAGCAAAATTATATAATAAATTTTTTACATGTCTGTCCTGGCCAGAACCACTTTTGCTACTCTAATGATACAGCCAATCCTGGTGAAAGTGGTACTGATGAGCTTATACCTGTAGAATGGATAAACTCATGTGACTCAAGTTCTCTTCCTCAATCTTGCTTTGAAGTTAAAGTTGGTGTGTCAATTATACTTTTATGTAATCTCTATCCTACCCAGAGGATTTTTAATGGAACAGTAATCATTGTTGATAAGCTTAAGTAAAATATTATTAGGGGTATAATTCCTTCTGGGCTATTAATTGATTGTCAATTTCTTATCCCCATGATTGATGTCTTTGCTTCTGAGAAATTTTGCTTTACTCTTCATTGCTGGCAGCTTCATATCCATCTAGCATTTGCTATAGCTATTATCAAATCTCAGGGACAATCTCTTTCAAATGTTGGTATAGATCTTCTTCATGAGCTATTCACATATGTCAGCTATATGCTGCCCTGGCATAAGTTACTAATGTATCTGATATAATTGTTTGCTTTGACCACACTTGCCATCAGAGATGTGTTATGAATGTTGTATTTGATGAAGTGCTACTTCCCTATCCTTCTGATAATTAATTTTTATAATATAATTTTATACTTACAACTATTATAAGGGTCTATAAATTCTTAAAACATTTTGATAAAGCTAAAATTAAGATTAGTTAATAAAAACAGATACTCTATTAAAATTAACTATTAGATAATCAGTTACCTTTTTAAGATAAACTGTAGCAAGAAAATTACTTAAAGTACAAGTGTTATTTTAGTAGATTAATGCTTACCACTATATAATCATCTTTTTTATAAATAAAAGTAATAATAAGTTAGTAACCCTTTTAAAATAGTTTTTACTGATTAAAAACTAAATATTAGGCACAGATACCGGAATGAGGTCACCAGTATAGCTCGTGGCCAAATGAAGGCAGTGCCATTGAGCTCAACTCTGTGCCATCTAACTCTGCACAAATTTCACCTCATGAATCATCAGCAAATCCAGATTTTCAAACAGTAATATATGATATAGCGATGAATAAACCCAGTAAGGAGTAATGCATCACAATGAAATGAAATTATAAGATAAAACTAAATAATCTCAAGTACGTTGTTTAAATTCAAATCGAAACTTAGCCTCAACTACTGGATATAGCATAATTAATTCTTATCAAATCCACCCCTATGTTGGTTTAACAAAAATCATTTAATATCTAAAACTGAAACCGATCTCAGAAACCGCGGGGCTATGATTAAGGTCGCATTGGAATAAAGCATCGGGGCTCCTCGTTAACAAAGCTCCTAGGTTGGCCCTTAACTAAACAATATTGTATCGGCTTGATTTTTAATGAATTTTGATAAAAACTTTAGAGTTGCGTTTTTATAGACTTCAGTTCAGAAAGTGTGATCCAAGGATGTAAATTAAGGCCCAAGTGATTAAAAATTAGATTAGATTAGATAATTTGTTACTTTTCATTGGTCAAATTGATCAGCAAAACAGTTCATTGCTACATTTTTGCTCTACTGCAATCAGACTAAAGCCTTCAAGATGCTTCGATTGATTTAGAATTTATGACAAATTAATAAAAATTGAGCTTTGAAGATAAAAGCAAAAGCAATAACTAAATTGACAACCGTTAATCAGAGTACGATCGGTTAATAGCACAAGTGAGGTTTGATTTGAGATAGCGATAGCTGAGGGTTTGATTCAGAACAGCGGGATAGCAAAAACGAAGCATTGATGGTTTCAAATTAAATTATATTTGGGTAATACGAGCGGCAAACATATAAGCCATAAGGTAAGGTTCTTCATAAGAAAACAATGGTGGCGCCGTTTTTACGCGGTATTACTAAACAGTATGCAGCTCCATACCATTCAACTATTAGCACTGCTCAGTACGACGGTACAAGCCATACCTAATGCCCGCATCGTGGGTGGATATGAAGTTGAACCCCGTTTCGAGTACAGCTTTGCAGTGTCGTTACAACGCTTCAAAAAACATTTCTGTGGCGGAACGCTCTATCGCTATGATACCGTTATTACCGCGGCTCATTGCATAGTTGGTTTAGTCAACTTTGGATTCGAGGCAGTATCTCATCGCCATGATCTTAGTTTGGCGGATAAGGAAGAGGGTGGCGTTCGTCGCCGTGTCTTACACCGTGTCCGTCATCCCAACTACAACAAAACAATTGTTAAGAATGATATTGCAGTTTGGAAGCTGGAGACTAATGATAAGCGACGTACTGGTATCGTACTTAGCACTGGAAAGCGCTCTACTCCAATTGGATCTGTCATTGGCTGGGGTACCACTTCATCAGGTGGCCCGGTTTCACTCAAGTTACTCCAAGTCAATATTCCACTTTACGATATGTCAAAGTGTACAAAACTGTACCATGAAATGGGTTCTTACGTCAACAGGTCGCTCCAGGTGTGCGCTGGATACCCTGAAGGTGGAAAAGATGCTTGCCAAGGTGACTCTGGTGGCCCATTCTTTTATAGGGACAATAAATCTGGGAAGTTTTACCTTATTGGCATCACGTCGTGGGGTTTAAGTTGTGCCATGTCCAATCTTCCTGGTATTTATACTCGTATTGACGCCTATATACCTTGGATCCTGACCACTATCAAGTCCACTGCCAGTCTACCAACCCCCTCTTAACTTTAAATGAATCTAATAACATATCCTTGGTTATCATAAAAATAATTTACCAAAATTTTAACTGAATTAAATTATTTTTAAAGAAGATTCTATTCAAAGTCTCTTTATAGAAGTTGTTTACTTGCAGAGATAAATTTAAAGTAAAAGTTTCTTTTCAAAATTAAGGTTGCAAATTTTCACCTTTTAGTTAATAATTATACAATAGACCATATTTTAAAAAAGTAAACGAGGCGGGTCGACCTTGGGACAAATATACCACGCCGAGTTTTTTAGCCTGTGCTGGTTTCAACCTGCTTCAATCAAAACCCGACCCAGAGTGGAGCAGGAACCACCCAGCTATGCTACCACTCCTCCTAATAGACCATATTTAGATCTTTCCGATTCTTTTATATTTCAAAGGCTATTAATCTATGAATATCTACACCAAGCAAACCTTTTTATACATGTTTGCCGAGATCCAACTGAAAGCTGGTACATTAAATTAACAGAATCGTCAGTTTTAGCAGCTGCAGAAAACTCTTTAGAATTGATAAGCTAGTAGTGAAGATATACTTTAAAGAATTTAAGATTAAAGTAAAGGCATGTCAACTGGTACTTTTATCAGCTAAGTCTGGGAGAAATTGATAGGCCCAGTGTGATATATCTAGGTGAGATATCATTATATTGATAGAAAATTTCATATGATACTCACCGGCTATGGGGACTAAAAGAATTTGGAAACTTAAACTGATATTCTAGAGTTTTCAATTAGTTAATCCAAACAATCAGGGTGATTATAAACCAAACTGCATGGGTCATGGTTAATCAATTTCCGGAGAAATAACAAGCATAACCATGAAATACTTTACCAATTTGCACGAGCCATAATTTAGGGGTTTCCAAATTTGGCGTAACAAAGATACTATAACTTTATCTGATATGTTATAATTAAGATACACTATTTACTATGGTTCCATTCTTTTGACTTTGTTTATTAATTAACCTTATTTAACTGATATTTTAAGACTTGTTTTTTAATATTATCTATCAGGTCTTCAGAAACCCTGCTATAATTACCTCCCTCCAGTGAGAAATAGCTGAACCCTCTGCTACATTTTGCTGTTTAGTAATAAAACCAGATTCTTTCATAGGAGTCTCTTGTCGCCTACTTTTATATTCTCTATAAACTGCAATTTAAATTATATAACACCTGTCTTAAATAGTTGACATTATCTATAACAAATCATAAAATATGGAGTCTCACAATTAGTAGATGCCTCATTGTTTTTTTTGAATATTTTAGGTTCGATAATGGTTTAAACTTACCTATCATAATAATAAGTAAATTCAAAATTCAGGCTTTATTTTTAATCTTTGTTAAACTATCTTCAGAAGCACTACTTTATTTGCAGGTGAGATTTTATCACTCAAATCAGGCTTTAGTTTGATTCTACTATCAGCTTCCCTGACAAACCTATTGCAGAGATACAATTAGCATAGAGCTAAATAGCTGTCTCGTTTACCTACAACTTGTGATGATCTAAAAAGTTAGTAGCATGTTAGAACTCTTCTTGTACCAAATACTATTTTTATATTGGCTATTTTAAAGCTTTCCTTAGAGGTAGGTGAAACAGGTTACTAGAATTTTAGACACCTTTTAAGCTCTATTTTATTTGGATTCACTTTTTATTCTTATTTAAATTATTAAGGATTGAAATTGACAGACTGAAGTTGAAGTTTGTGGAAGAAAAAGCAAAATCCAAACTTGCGCCATCAAAGTATAGGATTATTTACATAAGGAACTAACAACCTTTTTAGAGTATCTATTTTTAATGTAGCAAAATTGTAATATGTAATAAAATTTGCTATTCTATTAAAAGATGAGAGTTTATAAATTTAGTTATTAAGCTATATATAGCAGGAATTCATGCACTATTACAACAAAACAGGGGGTATCACCTTTAGTTCAGCTAGCTAAAGAGCTCTGTTGTATAAAACAATAGCTAGTGTAAACATATAAATTTCAAAGGTGAGGAAGTAAACAAAAAGCCTTGCGCCTAATAAAGCTCTTTCATGGGTAGTTAAGTAGAGGAATCTTTTCATAAAAAATATATATTGGAGTCTTGCAGCAAGCATCAGTATAATAACTAAAGTAGCAATGTAGAAAATGGCATAAACATCCCATCAAAGCTAAAGAATAACTATGTATGGTGGGTTGACTCAACTTGGACCATAAATATCCAATCATTTTTTTTGACAACCAATACCAGTGTTGCACTTGACTGTACACCAGAGCAAGATTGTCACAGGTATAGCACCCAATTAGGATCAGAGGTATGAAGACAATATCCTCAAAGTAAAAGTATATGTAAGGTAGATATAAACCTTTCTTAATTGTATTTTCTTAAGTTAAACTATAGTCTTATTAGTGCTTCCAGCGGTGAAGATCCATCATAAAGAATAATTTTTAGTTCCTTTAAAAGTGGTCTAATTCAATTGATTTTATATCCATAGATTTAATCGCCACATCTGTCAGTTTCCAATTTTTTTACACTCCAATGTATGCTGAGGCCTTGAAAGGGGTCCATGTATTGTCTTCTCCACAACACCAGAACCTTCTGAGGTTCCCATATTTTATCCTGCTAGTAGGCTTTTGATGCCACCATGGGGTTTGGTTGTCATTAGGCCATAGGTTGGGTACATATTCCTCAGAGTATGGTGGAGATTCGCTGGTGGAAAAGTTTATGGCAGAGTTGGGTGAGAAATTCTGTCAATTTTTGATTACAGGAACAGAACTAGTATGAGGTGATGAATGGTTGGTAATGGATCATTAGGAATTGATATGTCAAAAATTTAGGGTTATTATGGCATTGTAATTTGTAACATTTTAAATATTGGGTCAAGAGTAAATAGTATAATATATAATAATGTGTTGACAGTAATTGATCCGCAGAGAGTGTTGAATTTTTGGTATATTGAGAGTGACTGGTTCTTCTTATAAGGTAAGACAGAGTTTCAAATGTCTATTGTATGAAGACAACAGACCAGATGGTGACTATAATTAAGATATAACTCCTTGGTAATTCTACTGGAAGTTGTATTTTTTTAGTACTAGATGGTACTACTGAAAAAAGTATTATCCTGTCATTACTTAGATGATGGCACGCTGCCCTGATCTTCCTGATCCTAAGTAAATCCTTGACATAACTCAATGTAAAGTATTAATATGAAAGCTTATAAATTAAATTATAGAAGTGTAGGAATATTTGTTGTTTTTTATTAGTAATAAATTGGGATAATTTATAGGGTTTGATGTTCATCACATCTTACCCATGACACCTCAATTTCAATGGCACTTGGCTAGATAAAGTAACGAGTTCATTTGAGAGTCTACAATCCATTCAACTTATAACATCCCAATCATCTCAGAGTCAGTCTCAAACTTGGAAATATATTCAAGACAAAATTTCTAATGCATGTGT
Source organism: Massospora cicadina (assembly GCA_022478985.1). NCBI lineage: Eukaryota > Fungi > Entomophthoromycota > Entomophthoromycetes > Entomophthorales > Entomophthoraceae > Massospora > Massospora cicadina. Next base: position 6,301 of record JAKSZP010001027.1, on the reverse strand, counting down.
AAATAGCTGAACTGATACTCATCTCAAGCAATCGGCAGCATATACCAAGGCAATTTGTACCACTAATTAATAATTAATTTGATCAAAAACTCGATTGACATTAAAAACTAATTTTGACATAAACCAACAAAGCCCACGTGCCCAGGTTATTTAATTAACTATTATTATAAATCCAACTAAACCAACAAAGCCTCCGTGCCCATGTTATCATACTCAATATTATTAAGTGGAATCGCTAGGCCACAAATCCCAAGTTCAGATATACTTAGGATATTATTGATTCATAATTACCAATGACTTATATTTAGTCAACCATTCAACACTTCCCCCTCCTTGACTGGATAAAAGCAGAGGTATTTGTTTTTTCTTGGATACAACATCCAATTTTTTCTCAATCTTCAGAATAGGATGCTGACTTTTCTCCCTCATTGTAATCACTTTTGCAACTTATTCAATTCAAGTCTGATTCTAGTTGGATAAATCTCACAGATGAGATTAGTCTGTGCACATGTCAGAGAGCAGTTGGGCAAGTAAGGTAAGAGGAGCAGGCGGTAGGCCTGCGGCCTCAAACATTTGAAAACACCCCAGAGAAACCAGCGGAATGTAAAAAATATAAAAAAACTGGTGGTCACTATTTCCCCAGAAATCCTCACTTGGCAAGCGCAATGCAACCAGTACATCAACACGCCGCACTCCCAACCACTCTTGTCAGTGGAATATGGAGTCCATGTGTTTCTGGACATCCAACAAACAGCTCTATGGGAAAAATTTTGTGGGGATGTGCACACTTTTTTCCTGACCGTGGTGTACATTGCACCTCACTCCATGTCACATGGTTGGCTAGACCTCAGTTTCAAAAGCAAGGAGGCAGCAGATGAAGCTGCTGCAGTGCGTGTAGTGATTGACCTCCCCAAAGGGCAATGGGTCATCAAAACCAGATGCACCAGCTGGACAAAATCCAACCAAATTTTCCTCACATTTGACTTTTTGCCTACTTCAGTAAAACGTGCCATTTTGGAGCAGCACCTGAAAGATGGTCTCACTGTTTATGGCAAAATACAATCTTTTGAGATGCAACACTTTATGCTGATGCCACATCTGTGCACCAGCAAAGCCATCACAGTTCTGACCCCAACTGAGGAGATCGCAAAGGACCTAACCCAGATCCTGAAGTCCACTTATATTAATATTGAAGGGCATACCACCCACCCTTTCTGGGTAACCAAGGACAGCGCGCCCCCCATCTGCACCCACTGTGACACGTTTGGCCATAAGGCACATGCATGCCTCACCAAGGAGGGCATCACATTCCAAGAGCACCCCTCAGCGCTCATGGCCAGCGGAGAGGCGCACTACAAACCAACCACAAGCACTAAAGAGGCTTTCCCATGGGGAGCACAAGGCTGCTACCTACTGGTATAACTATTTCCCCACAAGAGCAGAAGAAGGCCAAGCAGCCCTGCAGGGCTGCGGCCAAGGAAGCAGCCAAAGTCACCACCACTATCCCACACTCCCAACACCAGGAGGACATCGAAACCTTTGCAGCGGAAGCAACTCAGGAATCCATCGACCAATCAGATTGGGAAGCCCATGCTGATTGGGCCACCCAATCTGAGGATCCGATGGGTGACTCAATTTCACCTGATCTTTGCAACCAAGCTCCAGTCAAAACTGACTTGGGGTCCAACCTACCTGAAATTTTTTTTAACCTGAGCATTGGTGCACCAAACTCATCCACACTGCAAAAAATTTGTTTGACATCGGGGAAACAAAAAGCGAAGGCAAAAGCCAACGTGAACCTTTTTGCTAAAATCAACAAAACTACTGATAGCGTTGCTGCAAACACCCGTGCTGCCATGAAGGCCCATGGGGATCTAGAGGAGGCTAGTGGGCCCGGGTGCCCACCCCCTCGCACCTAAGGTGCAATGGGGGAAACCTTCACTTTAGGGACGTTGAATATCGCCAGACTCAAGGCCTCGCCATCCCAGGCTAGGAAACTGAGTTTTTTACAAAAAATTTACCTGTGGATATCCTGGCCATCCAGGAGTCCCACTGTCCACAAGGTTCTGAGGATGCTTGGAAAACCATGCTCCTCCCATACCTATCCTTTTGGTCAGAGCACTGTGGGGTGCTAGTTTAGAAAAACAATTTTTTCAAATTTTTATCATCAGAATCCTTCCTCAATGTCTGAGTCCTCGTTGTCACTTTCTTGTGGGCTGATGTGGCACATGCTATCATCAACATCTATGCCCCAACCTGTGCACGAGAATATCAGGAATTTTTCTCATCAGTCAAATCCCTCCCGTTACCCCCAGACTCTTTTGTAGTCGGTGATATGAACTGTTGGCTAAACACACCAACGGACTGTTGGCCTTCCTCCTCCCAAGCCCCCCAGGTCACATAGAACTTCGCGTTCTAAAGGCCACTCTTGGGTTAATGGATGTGCCGCCATGGTGAGCCCCGCTACTTGAAAACATGATGTGACCTCACATACACAACAGCCAATTAAGGTCCATGACCCACATAGACCTTATCCTTACGCTGGCGAAATTCCAACCTCACATTTCCCACTTCCAAACAACAAAAATTGAATTCTCTGACCACCGGCTGGTCTCAATAACCTACCACCTACCTGTCACAGTGGCTAAGGCCCCACATTGTTGTAAACTCCGCCCTCATAAACTTGCGTCGCCAGGATTTTCCACTTGGGTGGAATCTGCAACTTTGGCAAAAGAGTTTGTTACACTGTTTTGCGCGGACCCCATCTCCACATGGGCAGCCTTCAAAGAGGGTACCATCTGCCACTCTCACCACCTCTCCTCCCGACGCTCACAAGCCACATCAGCTGTCATCTTGTGCACTCTGAAAGAGTTGGCACACCTGGAGTCCAACATCCTAGCCACAGGATACAGCCCTGCTTGGGGCTGGAAGTGGGCGGAGGCAGCCGCCCACCTCAACGCACTTGAAAGGCAACACAAACATCAGGTTTGTGTTCAGTACAGGGCCAAATGCATTACAGAGGGTGACAAGTGCACCGCATATTTTTTTAAAAAAAATTTTGCACCACGCCAGAGTGTGGCCTGCACACAGGTGTGAAGATTGGATGATTCCGTGGTGGATACGCCAGCTGAAGTGGCAATCAAAATGCAAAAGTATTACTCCAAGTTATACTGATCCAATCCAATTCAGCCAGCTGAATTGGTGGAATTTCTCAACCAAACCCACATCTGTACCGTTTCCCAATACCCAGAAACAATGAATTTAATTACTCTGAACGAACTATGAACAGCCATCCGCGGTGCACCAAACCGGAAATGCCCAGGCCCAGATGGCATTCCATATAAATTCTATAAAAAGTACTTCAAATATATCCTCACTACTGCTTGCCTCACTTAACCAGAGCCTTCTGGAAACGCGCCTCCTACCAGGAGGATAAGAGGCCTTCACTGTCACACTCTTCAAGAAAGGGGATAAGCTAGACTTAGCCAACTGGCGCCCCATTCTTTTAACTAACACGGATACAAAAATTTTAACTAAAATCATGGCTAACCGTTTAGGGATTGTAGCATCTGCCACCATCTCCCCAGAACAATTCAGTTACATACCCAGAAGGTTGATTTGGGACAACGTGCACTCTGTGGCTAATGCATGCCAGTCCATGGCCTCTGGGGGCACTTGTATTCTTGGACCAACAAAAGGCCTATGATAGAGTAAACTGGGAATACCTCAGGGCCTGCCTCCATCAATTCCGCTTACCCCCTCGCTTCATCAATTGGGTGATGCTGCTCACAGAATCTGCAACAATGGCAGTATGTGGCCCTGGCTTCCTAACAGAAGTAGTCCGCCCTCAAAGGGGCTTGCGACAGGGGGACCCCCTTAGCCCACTCTCATACAACTTCAGCCTTGACCCACTACTTTAAAACGTGAATGCCCAACTCACTGGGGTCCATGTGTCAGGGCAAGCCCCAGTCAAGATGATGGCGTTTGCAGATGACTGTGTGGTTGGGGTGTCTAATAATAAAGATGAACGCACACTTGAAGCTCTCATCCAGGAGTATTCCCGGGTAAGTAATGCTGCACTGAACGCTTCCAAAACTGAAATCATCCTCCTTGGTTGGTATCAAACCTGCTGGGCCCCAGCGACCAGTGCCCAGCCCGGCCCATCTGCTCGCACACGTGCTCGCTCTCCCAGCTCACCCCACACCACCCCACTGGTGCTCCCCTTCATGCCACGCCCTACCATAGGGCCAGTCCGCCATCTGGGCGTGTGGGTGGAGGCAGGCGTGTACGCATCAGCAGTAATGGAGAGTCATATTCTAGACAACGTGATGAAGCGCATCGCCTCCCTCAGAGCCCACCCTACTTCCCTTACTGGCAGGGTTGTTTTAGCCAACTCTATGCTCCTCTCCAAAGTCTGGTTTGGAGCCCACGCCATTTCCTTCTCCCCAGCTTTTTCAAATCCTTGTATGCCCTGCTGCAAGGATGGCTTTGGTCAGGCCGCCCACCACCAGTACGGCTAGAGGTCATGTTTGGCCCTCATCATCATGGAGGCATGGGCCTGCTTGACTTAAAAGCCCATGCTGCAAAGATCCTGGGCACCTGGACTGCGGCTGTCACAACCCCTATGCTCCCCTCCCAACACTGGTCCCGCGCGGCCCACTCCAACTTCTCCCGCGCCTTGGGTCTCAACAATCCATCAAACCCTCACTCCCTGATGAAATACCTGGCTTCACACCCATCGGCCACAGGTCCTCACGGGACTAAAACCCGCTACAAACGAATCCTCCTCTCCATGCGGAGCGCTGAGTGGAGAATTTGTATTAGTGGACACACAGCCCAGATAAGCCGCCCCTCTCCTCAGTTCACACAAGAGGTACAGGGGCTACCCATCCAAGATGGCGTGATCCCCACATGGCCCCATGTCCTATCCAGAGTGGACTACCTGGACATGATGGACATCCCTTACTCCATTGAGACCCAAAAAACTATCTGGAAATATGCACACCATCCTCTGTTGCAGCCTCAAATCTGTTCCCATGTGTGGCGCTGCCTGAGGTGGGTGTACCATATGGCTGAGTGCTCTAACGCTTTACACTCATCCTGCATCATGTGTGGCCAGTATGGAACGCTGTTCCACAGCCTGGAGAAGTGTCCTACCTCTAAAGTGATATGGCGCGAAGTTCAACGTCTGCTGGGCCAGGATCAAACACATCCCTTCAGTCTGTCAAGAGATATGTTTGCTTTATCAATGGCCTCCCCTTCCACCCTCCCTCCATGCTCTGGTGGTTGCAATCGCCATGTGGACTATCCACACGATTGTCTTGGATGCCATCACAGGCTCCGCCCCCACCCTCCCAGAAGCTGTCCACAGATTCTGGTCTCATTTGGTGGACCACTTTCGGTGTGGATTTTTAGATACCTCCCACTGCATCGCTGACAGCTGGTCTCCTCCTGGTTCCCAGTTTGGTTCATCAAATCAGACCCTTTCCTCCACACATGTTCAATTGTGGCTACGGCCCCTTCACACGTTCCCTCTCCCTCCCCATAAGTGGCGTTCCCGCTGGCAACAAGAGATAGCATCGCTTCTCTGGGGTGCCTTCCCTGTTACTAAGTTTTGTCTCTTTTGGGTCAAATTTGGAAGTGTCCGTCCCATGGTTGGCCTTCCTCACAATAAATTCAGAATATGATGCTCCATTAATAGCTAAATGCTACAGTTAGTTTATGCATTTTGCCTTCATTTCTTCTATGCCTGCTGAGGCTCTAGCAATCTTTGGCAATCTTGAACTAGCCCCCTTGGCTTCAATTTCACTCTTCTCCCCCTCCCAAAGATGAGCTTCCTTTTTTCAATGACAACGAGGCTTCATTTTCAAATAAATGTTTATATTTTTCAAATTTTTTAACTTTTCTATATTCTTACTGTTTTATTATTATTAAATTTATTATACATTATTTCTTATACCTTTTTATTACTTTAATTTTTCTTTTTAACTTTTTATTATTATTACTATTCTTTTTTATATGGATGAAGAAATTTAGCATGTACTTGATTCACAACCCAGCCGCCTTGATCCTTTATAGTATATACATCTTCAGATGATTTTTCCTATACAATAAACGGACCTTTCCAAAGCGAAGCAAGCTTGTGCGCGCAGCCTGCGCTATGAGTATCACAATATACTACCAACTCTCCTTCTTTATATTTAGTCACCATAGCCCATTTGGCATCGTCGTAGCTCTTCTGAATAGTTTTTTGACTAATTGCGTTTTGATAAGCTTCCAATTGTAACTTGATTAATGTAAT
>JAKSZP010001026.1:0-14657 GCA_022478985.1 Massospora cicadina | reverse complement strand
CACAAATTGGACACCTTATGGGCTAGCCCTTATTGTATTATTTATCGTTGGGGTATGGAATAATCCATTGCTGCTATTGATACTGGTACTGTTATCAATATAGTGCATAGTAGGTATATTCGCAAGTATGTGCCCCCTAGGCAAGATCTTGAGGGGGGCATTGTTGGAGATACAACTAAGATGACCAAAAGTACTCTAGATCAAGAATTAATATATTTTTTTAGTACTAGATGGAAGAATTATAGTTTTTTGGTTTAATGAGATCAGAAAATCTAAAACAAGTATTTCCAATTCTCAATTTGACCAAAGAAAGACTCTTCAGTGTTATTGACCTCTTATGTGGGTGAATCTAATCAACTTCAAAGAAACTCAGCAATCTGAGATGCCAAGCAATAAAAAATGACTAATCAATTCGAAGGGGTTAGGCCTTGTTAAGAAGGTTGATCGCCTCTAACTAGAGCTCTATTAGATATGATCATCACCAATCTTTTTATTTAACTGAGGTTAGCCAACCGGGGGACAGACATTACCAAATGTATGTGAAACTAAGAGAATAACTAAGAAATATAAAAATTGGGCTCCCCGGGTACTCAAGTTACCCCTGTTGCCAGCGGGACTGCCAGGTATGGGGGGTTGGTGCACTACTCCGAGGGGGTTTCCCCTGCTATGGAGCAGGTGTGAAGGAAAGGGTTTGTGTGGAGGAACCAGAGTGGGAACCATGATTCTATGAGCGCTTTTTGCCTTGGTCTCATATATCCATAGAGCCAGGCTTGGAAGTGCTCTAGTAAGTGGACATGGAATATGTTAATAATCCCATGAATGGTTGGGACCGTGCCCTTGAACGCATCTAATGCAATTGTGTGTATTGTTCACATTGAAATGGGTATTATTAGGGAGCGGAGGGTAGATGTGATTGGTGACTCAATCTGGAGTGCGAAGTTACTCTTTGATATCAAGAATTCTTGTTCGTTTTTAATCTTGAGCAGGCGTGCGACTTCCTGCCATATAGCTTTGGTTGGGGGGCATGTTTCTAGGCGGTGATGTAGGGATTCCTCCCTCCACATACTGCACATGTTTTGTGGAGGGAGTTGGAGCAGTCCGCCGTCCTATAGGTCCTTCTCAAACAGCGCCAGGCGTTTGCTCTTATCATTGGTTGTAGGAGTGGGTGGTGTGTCATTTTCCACATTGCTTTCTGTGTGGTAAAATCAAAGGGAATGTCCAGCATATCTAGGTATTCTATCCTAGCTATGCTTGGGGTTGTTGCGAGCATATCCCTCTGGGGGTGGTTTTCTGGGTTTCTTAATTTGAATTGTGGGCTGGGTCATCCCCTTCCCTGTATAGTATCCATGTTCTCTATGGTCCATCCCAACGGCGGATAGTTTGGAGGATATGTTTGAAATGAGGGGAGGTTCCATGCGGACCCATTGCAGTAGGGTGCTTGGCAAGGTATGAAAGTAGTCAGGATGGACTATGTGGGTTGATTAATTTGAGCGCCTGTGCAAAGTTAGTCCTTGCTGCTCTGGACCAATGTTGTTGCGGGAGGTCTGGAGCAAGGATTTCCTTTATCCAGGTACCTAGGATGTGATTGGCATGGCTCTCAAAATCTATTAGTCCCATGCCTCCGCTTGAGTGTGGTCCAAATAGTGTTTCCATCTGTATAGGAGAGTGAGAGCCAGGCCACAGCCAACCCTGGATAAGCGCGCGAATTGAGGTTATAAAGGTAGGTGAGAAGGCTATCGCATGGGCCCGGTATCACAGTATTGGGAGGATAAGCGAGTTAGCAACTGTAACTCGTCCTGTTAGTCCTGGGGTTCTCCCCTTGAGGGAGGCTACGCGTTTGGATACCCGTTGTAACAGGTTACTTTCCATTGTCTCATTAGCATATCTCCCTGATTCTAGCCAGATTCCAAGGTGTCAGACAGGAGTAGTGGTGGGAGGTGTTGCAAAGGGTAAAATAATTGGGTTTTTTCTTTGAGTGTTGGTGTGAGGTTCTGATGTTGTGGCCCAATTGTTTGTGTATTTGCCTAAGAGGATGATTTCTATCTTCCTTTTGTTGAGCGATGCATTGCTCACCTTGGAGTATTCCTCTAGAGTGTGTTCCAGCTGTCGGGCATCTTCATTGTTTGCTATACCTGCTACGCAGTCATCTTCAAAGGCCATTATCTTGACTGTTAGTTGTCCTTGTGCGGTTATCCCCATGAGACGTGAGTCAGTTACTTGGAGGAGCGGGTCAAAGCTGAAATTGTATAGCAGTGGGCTGAGGGGATCCCCTTGTTTGAGCCCTCTGTGTGGTTTAATCTTGTTTGTTAGGAATCCAGGGCCGCATACAGCCATGGTTGCAGATTCTGTTAGGAGCATCGCCCATTTTATGAATCTTGGTGGGAGTTTGAAGGCATGTAGACATTCTTTTGGGTATGGCCAGCTAACACGGTCATACGCCTTTTCCTGATACAAGAAGGCCAGGGCACCAGTTGCTTTGGATTGGCAAATGTTTGCAACAGGGTAAATGTTGTTCCAGATTGAACGCCCTGGTATAAACCCAAGCTGGTTGGGTGATAGGACGTCAGATGCAATTGCGCCTAATCTAGCTGCTAGAATTTTTGTCAGTGTTGGAGAGTGCAATTGGGCGCCAGTTGGCCAGGTCAAACTTGTCATCCTTTTTATACAAGGTTATAATGTAGGATTCATGGCCTCCTGGTAGTAGGCGTGTTTCCAACAAACTCTGGTTCATTGACGCCAATAGGAGGGGGGCAATTTGTTGTGATATTTTTTGTAAAATTCGTAGGGTATCCCATTAGGCCCTGAGAATTTCCTACATGGTGCACCGCGAATTGTTTCCCAAAGCTCCTCCCGTGTGATAAGGGATAGTATATTGTAATTTGGTGGTGTACTTTGTATCTTGGCAGTTTGAATAAGGTTTTTAATTTTTTGTGGATCTGTTGGAATATCGCGATATAGTTCGGTGTAATAGCGGTGTACTTCCACCTTGACCTCATCAGGGTCAGTTGCCATGGTGCCGTTGGTCTTGCGGACCTGTGTGCACATGGGCTGGTTTCTGTGGGAGTGGAATTGGCAGAAAAAGTATGTTGAACAGGTTTCGCCTTCCTTTATAAACTTACCTTTGTTTGATACTTTGATTCTGTGTTGGTGTTCAGAGATGAGATTGTTAAGTCAGGCTGAAATTTCTGCCCATTTGCATCCCCAATTAGGGCTATAGCCAGATCTCAGAGTATTTATTTCCAGGTGGTCTAATTCTGCCAAGGTACGCTTGATTGTGGCTGTGTCTGCGGTGTACTTGCGTGATGCAATACGTTGGGTTTTGTTGATTAAATCTTTTTTTGAAATTTTCCCATGTTCTGATGGGATCTGAAGTGAATGGGGCTGTGAATTCTGGGTTTGTAGCCTTGTTTTCAACCCAGTCAGATATCTCAGTAAATTTTATGTTTTCTGGGTGAAGCTTTCTCCAAGGCGACACCTGTGTGTGGGATTCAGTTGGCGCTAACTGCACCGTAACTAATTGGTGATCAGAAAAATTGATCTTTTTTGTTGTAAATTTGGAGATTCTTGAGTGGTGGGATTGTGGGATGAGAATGTGGTCAATTAGACTCATTGATATGAGCAGTCCCTCACATATGTTGGGTCTTGTCATATGGGGAAGGATTGGTGAATTGGGGGGAAGAGCATCCTGTAAGCCAAGAGATGCCTTCATTGTGCAATATTCAATGTGTCCAGGTGGGTATCCCCTGGGATTAGGCCATTGATCTGTATTGGGGTTATCCCAGCAGTTGAAATCGCCTAAAATGATGATATCTGGTGGGAGGGTGAGAGTAGAAATTTTTAAGATTTTTTTCTCTCAGTTGCAGTGCATAGTGCATAGATACATGCTAACGAAATTATTTCATCTTGGCATGTGATTGTTGCTACCAGGACTCAACCGTGCAAGTGTGATGATGAATCTGTAATTTTAAATTTTTTGTTGTTTTGGATTATCAACCCACAGTTAGACATCCATACTGATTGTGATGGTGCGACCCTGGTTGACCAGGATTCTTCTTCCCCTTGTAGGCAGTGGGTTTCTTGGATGGCCAAGATGTCTACAAGAGGTTTTCACAGGAATGCCAGCTTTTTGGCTTGGGATTATGAGCCCTGGCTCCCGCGATATTTAACATCCCTATTGACACTGAGGTGCCCACAGCGCCTCAGGAGCAGTTGGGAGGGCCTTCTGGCCCTATCCCACCACAGCTCATTTTGGCTATGCTCCGCGTCTGTACTCCAACTCTTTCACTGCCATTGTTGGTTCCCTTGATCTGACCCAATGATTCAAGGGAACTGTAGTTTTTTGCATTTGCATCAACTTTTCCTGCACAGGTCTCATGTTGATTTGATGCAGGTTGTTGATTGGATTTTAAATTTTTGAGGTTCAACTTTGTTGCATTGTGCACCGCATTTTCACCCAAATTGCAGTTGCATTGTTCCTCAGTATGTGCATGACTGATGTCGCTTTGTGACTCAGTCTGGTTACCGTGAAAATTTTTGACCTGGGCATATTGTTATGATTGGTTGGTTCAGTGAATATCTGAAATATCCTCCTGAATTTGTCCGTGGTTAATGGCAGATTCCGCGTGTACTGCCGCTTCAGCCGCTGATCTCTTGTGGGCTTTTTGTGCCACTTTACATTGTTTGCTTGTAACTGGGTCCACGATGGAGTATAGTCCATCTTCACCCCAGCGGAATGGGTGATGGCCATCAGTTATTTTGGTGAAGTTTTCATTATCTTCGTCCATAGCTTCTTCACAAAAATCATTTTCCATTAAGCCCTCTTTTACAGGGCATGCATGTTCCTTGTGGCCCAGTGAGCCACAGTGGTTGCAAATGGGTGGTGCGCGTTCCAGTGTAACTCAGAATGCAGCTGACTGGCCCCCATCTACAAAGTGAAATTCTGCTGCTCAGGGAATTCTGGATAAATCCTCTTCCGCTTCTGGGAAGGGGTTGATTACAGCGATAGCTTTGCCTGTGCACAGGTTGGGCATTAAGCAAAATCGCTGTAATTCAAGTTGTTGGATTTCTCCATAGGCCACAAGACCTTTGTGGAGCTCCTCCTCGATTACCTTATGAGGAAGGTTGGTGGGGAGCGAGTCAAAGGAGATGAACAAAGTTTTCACTTTGTTCCATCTGGTGCGTGTGGTGCACACAATTTTTTTGCCCTCAGGGAGGGCAATTTCCACGCAGATTTTTGCTGCAGCATCGGCTTCATCAGCTGTTTCAAAACCAATATCAATCCAGCTGCAGCCCATGTTGTTGGTGGCTATGTACACCGTGTGAGGGAAAAGTGAGGGCTGTGCCTCACATGTTTTCTCCCACAGGGTTGGTGACTCATCCCCAAGGAAGAGTCTGATCCCATATCCACCTTTGATAAGGGTTGGTTGAACTGAATGTACATATATTGCGCATGCTTTACAGTAAATACCATAAACCCAGACAGTGTCTGAGTTTGCAATTTTTTTTATGGCTTGAGTTCCTGGTCCCCCTCCAGGGCGTTTCTTGCCCTTAGTTGCACCATTAAGCGCACCGCTTGCCACAACGCTCGCCCATGTTGTATTATTTTTGTTATTAAAGTCACCCATCTTTCCTGTGTGTGATTATCCAAATTTGCTGTTTGAATCGAATCATAGTAACTAAAGTGATTGTTATGAGAAAGAAAACTATCATCACCAATCTTATTAAAATAATGTTAATCTACAATACTGGTTCTCTGGTAGGAAAGATCTTACCTCGGGTGAATCAAGGAAATCCTTGTGAAGAATCACGAAATTTTCCCCTATAAATATCTCTTGTTTTTAATTAATAAAGGACCTCAATTCTCATATTGCGTAGTTTAAATTTTGGTCTATTTTCATACATGATTCTGCATATTCAATTGGCATTATCCATAGCAATGGAACTAATAACTACATTGCAATTGAGTCAATCTTTTCTACAGCCATGGAACTAATAATTTCATAGCCTTCATAGTGCCTATTTATCATAATTTCTCACAAAATTCCAATACCCTGCTAGATCACTAATCATATGTGATGAAGTAATGAGTCAATCAAAAGTCTAATAGACTGTAAGTCCATCACTGGTAGAACCATGGCTAGTAATGGCAATTGCTAACCAGCAACGGTCAGATATGCTAGATGGCTAGAAACCCCCTTCCCAGTCCTTTTAATCTTGGCTTAATCTTTTGTACTCAGGCCTTCCCTCTTACTTTAATTCATTCTTTTCTAAATTAAAATTTGAGTTTTAAAAAACCTTATAAAAGTATAATGGGAATCAAGTTGGAGCACCCTCTTCTTTTGAGAAAGAAGATCATCCAAATTGTTCCAGTAGTTTCAGTTTTATGCATGAATATACAAAAAACAAAAAAATATACAGGTCAAATTGAGAATCTTCTTCCTTTTCAAAGACATTTAAAAAATCAATTCTATTAAATCAATATAAAACCACTAACTACTCAGCCAAAATCAATCGAGCTATCAAAATTATTAACTGTCAATTGCTTAGCTGAAATCATTGAGCCCATTAAATCAACCAAAACCACTAATCACTCAGAAAAATCAATTGGACTATCAGATTGATTAACCCATAAATTACTTACCTGAAACCATTTAGCCCATTAAATCAACCTAAATCAACCAGCCACCTCTCAGTGAAAGCTAATTGTTTGAACTTTTAATTTAACTAAAAACTACCAACTACTTATCAAAACCTATGAGCCTATCAGATTTAATGAATAAAACCAAAGTGCTCAGCCAAATTGATATACAATTGTCATAATCTTCTTATACTTTTTTTTAACCTCATATATAACTCTTTTTTTAAAATTTATTATATTTTTGTGAAAAAAATAGCTTATGACCATCCTCAAAATATTTAAAATACCTGTGCAAAGGTTATTGATTTTTGACTCATTTGTTCATGAGATAATGTTACACACATACACATATACACATACTTGCATACATACATACATACATACATACATACATACATACATACATACATACATACATACATACATACATACATACATACATACATACATACATACATACATACATACATACATACATACATACATACATACATACATACATACATACATACATACATACATACATACATACATACATACATACATACATACATACATACATACATACATACATACATACATACATACATACATACATACATACATACATACATACATACATACATACATACATACATACATACATACATACATACATACATACATACATACATACATACATACATACATACATACATACATACATACATACATACATACATACATACATACATACATACATACATACATACATACATACATACATACATACATACATACATACATACATACATACATACATACATACATACATACATACATACATACATACATACATACATACATACATACATACATACATACATACATACATACATACATACATACATACATACATACATACATACATACATACATACATACATACATACATACATACATACATACATACATACATACATACATACATACATACATACATACATACATACATACATACATACATACATACATACATACATACATACATACATACATACATACATACATACATACATACATACATACATACATACATACATACATACATACATACATACATACATACATACATACATACATACATACATACATACATACATACATACATACATACATACATACATACATACATACATACATACATACATACATACATACATACATACATACATACATACATACATACATACATACATACATACATACATACATACATACATACATACATACATACATACATACATACATACATACATACATACATACATACATACATACATACATACATACATACATACATACATACATACATACATACATACACATAATGGATCTTTTTCTTTTGTGTGCCAATCAGTTTAAAATTTTAAAATTTGGTTGAACATTCAAATCAATTAAAAGTGTTATAAATATTTATCTGAAAAATTAAAAAGAGCTTTTGAAATGCAGGAGTTGTCATATGAGGCTCCTGCTGCCGCGCCAGCTGCTGCTCCAGTATGGGGGGTAGTTTGGCTCCATTTAGTGTTTTTTGTGCACCACAAAAACGCTCATAAGTAGTGTCAACCATCTTATAAAACATCACTGGCCATTTCATTCCGCCAATAGATTTGGTATTGCACCTTGCACGCTCACAACTAATACAGTGTGAGAAGATCTCTTTACTTAATATGCCATTCTTTTTGGTCTTCATATGGAATACAGGCGCTTGTTCCCATATGCTGACTGTCAAATTTTAGAAATTGAAACTGTCACTTTTTCTACTTCTGGGTTTAATAATTTTTGCCCATTTGAGGGCTATTTTGACCTGGGGTTTCATTGTGAGGAGATGCAAATGCAGCAGCGCAGATCCCTATTATTTTTAAAATACACCCATTTCAACAATAAGAACATGCTTTCCTTTATATACCACAATGGTGTTGAAATTTTTAAATCTCCCCTTGCAGTTGCACCTGTAATATCTCTAGAATAACTTAACTGCAGGTCTTACAAATTATGGTAGAACTCCTATTTTAGACAGTATTGTGCCTCAGGGTGCACGGCATTGTGCAGGCCCTAGGGCAGTAGAAACATTTGTTCCTTTTAATGAACCCATTGAACAACAAATTCCTATATAAGCTGTTATTCCCTCAGTGACAAATTCACCATTTTGGGCATACATTGAGAATGGTCATGTCATTTGCACAATGGTTGCAGCTGGACCATCCAAAGGCCAAATTCCCTCAAAATGTGTCGCAGATGGTCTCAGAATTAGTGTCAATGCCCATGGACTCCTTGGTGGCAGTGCTCATTTAGGGATCAATCCTAATGCCTAAGCTTAAAGTATTAGGTGCAAAAGCAAAGCCAAAGTCAGGATCTGTTATTTGCCAATCCAAAGCCAAAACTCAACCAGCAAACTAGGGCTGGCAACAAGTTAAAGCAAAAATGAATTTGTCATTAGGAATAATTCAAAATTCAGTTCTAATGCAGAATTCGTCATCAACACACCTCACAATTCTGTATAAACCAAAATTAGTGTCAAAAGCATCTAAAATTACAAAATGGCGGTGATTGGTCCGCCATTTCCAATCCAAAACCTATGGAAGTTTAGATGAGGTAAGTGATTTGAATTAAATTTTAAATTAAAAGTTGATTGAATTTCTGAGTTTTTTATAAAGGATTATGATGCTAAATCTAATTGTTACTTAAAAAAAAGAAAAAAAATGCAATTTTGCTTAAGTCATCAACTGGATGGTGCAGTTATTGATGTACCTGAAAAGATTCCCCATACATATGGCTGTTTACTGGCCACAGAGGAGTTAATTAATGGTAACCCTGCTCCCAATTTCCATGATGATTTTATTAATGAAAATAAATCAGATCTTTAGGAGTTGGTAACACTTGCAAGCGATGCAGTGATTGATGTTGGTACTGCATCTCATTATATTTCAGGTGCTAGAGCAACGTGTAAAGCAACAGATGCATTAAAAATCTTATAAATTTTAGAGGTGTTGTAGAAGGACAACTAGCCAATTACATATACACTTTAACATTAGCTGGTATTCTTGAAGACAATCCCTACCTGTTCCATCTTGATCCTCATCCAGAAAATTTCCCTAACCCATGTTTGGCAGCATTGGAAAGATTTTCTGTGCTAGCTAAGAAGGGCAAGACCACTTTACAATCTGATTCCACCTCTGTTATTTCAGGGTAGGTGGGAGCCTATTCTGATATAGCAAGAGGTTAATATTTTTTGCTTAAAAAGCTTTTTTTATTTTTTTGTGTAATTAGAAGGGTCCCTTGGTCCCCTTGTCTTGAATAAACACATACACATAATGTTTTTTATATATATTAAGATAGTGGTTGTAGGAATCCAGCTTATGAGTGCTCACTGGTGCTTACACCATCGGATCCCACAAAAGTTTTGATAAAATTATTAAAATAAACTCTAATGAATACTTTTTTATAAGGTTTTATTAGGAGCGTGGGGTAGTAATGTAAAAAGATCCATCTCAATATTCAACCATTCAGAATTTAAACTGTTTTTAGGGTCAGGGGGAATTTGTGGATAGGTTTGAAATAGCTTCAATGCTTCCAAATTAGGTAATATGGGTTTCACTCCTATCAGATCTTGTGTTTAGTGAGCTAATTTTTGATAAAACGAAGGTTGGGGTTTTGGGGCAGAATTTACCCATGCAGTAATGTTTTGATGAACTTCAACCAATCACCACTAGATAAATTACTTTCACCTTGGGGACCTCTGCCACACCTATAAAAGGGAGTGGCCCCTGCATAGGTGTTTTGAAGGACCTGGTTGTGGTTGGGGAGTACCTTCCAATGGTTGCCCCAAGGTCCATCATGTGGTCAGAGAAATCCAATCGTTCAATTTTTCATTAATCACCTGAGCAGGTTTCATAATGGTGTTACCCCAAGTAATGGGGTTCCACCATGAATCACCCAGGGTCTTTTGGCTGATATCCTCAACATTATCATTACAATCGCTCTTAATGGCATTGGAGAATCACAAATGGCTGACATTTTTTATTTTTTTGGCTGAATTTAACCTAAAACATTCTTTTTTCAGCTGCAAGGGCAAATGTCTGACATCAAACCCCTCAATAATGTTGTGGGAGAGAATATGGACGTAGGAACCAGCCATGTATGCGATTAATGGTGATACAAGTAGCTAGAGATTTGATAGAGTACTCGTTTCTCTCTTGTAGATGATGGTGAAGGGACCCTCCCAAATTGATCCAAGCTTACTGCTTCTAAGAGTGATGCAGTTATGGTAGTACAACACCATGTCATACATCACTTTTCTTTCCTGTAATAATAACATCAGTTACCAAGATTTGATTCAAGCAGATAATTTTGATAATCACACAGGTGAGATGAGCAAATTCAATTAAACACAACAAAACTGGGAGAAAGTCATATTGGGCAATGGCCAAAATGATGCACCCAAGGGCAAAAATTCCCTGGAGGGGGACCAGGAGCCAACGCCACCAAAAAACCCCAAACCCAAACACCACTCGAGCTTTTGGAGTTTACCACAAAACAAAACCAATACATGGAAATATAGCACACACAGCCCCTATCAAAATTGGAACATAGGCTCTGACTTTTCTTAGGGTAGATTCCCCAACTCTGTGGGAGAAGGTAGGCGAGGCTCAGGCCTCCCTCTTTCCCCATGTGGTATACAATACCACCCACACCATCCACTGCGGCTGGAATGATATGGGTTTTGAAACCAAAGAAGATGCAGACGCCGCAGCAAAAGTCTGTGTCAAGATAGCCCTCCCTGAGGGCAAACAAATTGTGTGCACTGCGCACACCAGATGGAACAAAGCAA
Organism: Massospora cicadina; assembly: GCA_022478985.1. NCBI lineage: Eukaryota > Fungi > Entomophthoromycota > Entomophthoromycetes > Entomophthorales > Entomophthoraceae > Massospora > Massospora cicadina. The sequence continues at coordinate 3,150 of JAKSZP010001026.1, read as the reverse complement.
ACACTTTTTTCATCTCATTTGACTCACTTCCCACCAACCTCCCCCATAAGCTAATAAAGGATGAACTCCAATTTGGCCTTCAGAGCTATAGAGAAATAAAACAACTAGAACTACAGCGTTTCCACCTGATGCCAAACCTGTGCCAGGAAAGGCAATCGCTGCGATTGACCTGGTCCCTGACATGGCCACAAATTTGACCAAAATCCCACACACTGCGGTGTTTCATATCCCAGATGAGGGAGTGTCAAAAACTTTCCACATCACACCAGAATGCGCACCACCCATCTACAACCATTGCACCACACTGGGGCACAAGGATCATGCATGCCCCGTGAAGGAGGGCATCATGGCCCCAGACTTTTGTGACGACGCCATGGATGAAGATGAGGAGACCTTCAGAAGAATGGTCGACGCCAACTACGCTTTCCTCTGGGGAGAGGATAGACACTACATTCTCATCAACCCAATCTCACCCAAATTACGCAAACAGGTGCAGAAGGCCTGCAAGTGGGCAGTGGCCAAGGCCACATCTCTTGCGACCTCCTCCATCAATAGAAACTAAATCCAGATGGACAGAGAGGAAATAAGCCAAACAGCCAACCAGAAACTAATTCCTAAGCTGAAGCAAACATGGAGGATGTGATCTGAGCCAAACAGTCAGATCAGACAACACACGCAGAAAATTTTCTCAAAAAGCTGACAGAATCACCATGTGACCCCAATCAGATAAACTTACTGAGCCTTTTGCATCCACTATGGATGAGCTGACAGGGCCCAGAGCATCAAAATAAAACCCTGAAACATCAGAAACCAATCAGCGCACCAATTCAAATAAAAAAAATTACGTGTAGTAAAGCTTAATACAACCCCCAAATCTAATAATACCCGAACAAAATCATCACAAGGTAAGGAGCTAGAAGCCTCAGAGTGGACTGGCCCAATCACATGAAGCAAGTCCAAGGCAATGAGTGGGGGACTAGGGCTGAAAGGCCCGCCTAACCGCTCCTGAGGCGCCGCGGGCACCTCAGTGTCAACAGGGATGCTAAACATCGCAAGAGCCAGGGCTCAAGCGTCCTGAGCCAAAAAGCTGGACTTCCTGCACAAACCCCCAGTAGACATCTTGGCCATCCAAGAGACCCACTGTCTACAGGGGGAAGAGGGATCCTGGGTGGCCAGGGTATCACCATCCCAGTCAATATGGACGTCCCACTGCAGGGTTTCATCCATAATAATAACAAAAAACTAAAAATCATCAAATCCTCCTCACACTTAGACAGCTGCGTCCTAACCAGTCATGGTTGGATGACTTGATAGTGGGAACCAACGCCAAAGATAAGACTGGGTGACAGGAGGCCCAGAAGGTGAAACTTCAGGCTCTTCCTGACCTGAAAAACACCTTAGACCAACTCTGGGTGCAAGCAAAACATGCCCACGTTGGTATTAATGGGGTGCAAAACGCCCAGCCCCTTATCTCAGCCCAGGCACTGAAACAAACGATCTACATAACAAACAAAGATGGTTCAATTCAGTTAATTGGAGAACAAGGGTTCAAATCCCATTGAGTAACAAAATTATGTGCTCAGGTAGAATACAGCTTCAATCAATCACTCAAGTGAAGGCAATTTTAGTGTATTTTACCAAAATGGACGGAAGCATTTATCTATTGGAGCATCAAGGCTTGGGCACACTTCCGCAGAAACTTAATTACCCTGACCCACTTTAAATATGTTTTTGTGACCAACATTCCTTGTTGGTCGACTTTCTCTAACAAATTTACCCTTTATTTTACGTTTACTTATGGTTCCTTGGGCGAACTTGAGGGAGGACCTCTTTGAGGAGGTCACCAACTATGTTGGCCACTACATCCTATCTCAATTTACAAAAATATCAGGTGCTCCCTTGGGCTGCTCAGGTCCCCTCCAGATTGAGGCACCCAAACCTACTGGCACCTATTTACACTTGATTATGGACTCCCCTCTGGGGTCTACTCAAGCTGTGTTGTTTCTCACTTACCTGGTACTGTATATCGCACTCTACACCCTTGCCTTAGGTTCCTTTTGTACAGGCACTGTTCAAGGTGCCTTGTTTTCCATTCTCCTAATGGCTAGTTCCCTAGCAGTGTTGGTTTGCGTCCCACACCACCTTGCTGGGAACGAGAGAGTTACAGACACTCTCTTAACATAACTGCAAGGATCACAAACTAAGAGGCCACACTATCAATAGCCTGTATCTATGCGCGGTGTATCACATATGTTAGGAAACAATTCCTCAAATCCATCCTGATGCTCAACCTCCCACCGGACACCATCCTGTTGGGTGACTTTAACTGTTGGGACGATCCCACTATGGACTGATGGTCCAATCCCAGGGGATACCACTAGGACACGTCAAGTTCCGCGCAATGAAGGCATCCCTTGGCCTGTATGACACCCTCCACCCAGGTCTCTACTCCTTCCCCACATGACCTGCCCCAGCATACACAAGGATATGCTCATCTTGATGAGCCACATTGACCACATCCTCGCACTGAAATCCTGTCACTTATTACTAACTTCACCACTAAAAAATTAATTTCTCTGACCACCATCTAGTGTCAGTGCAGCTCACGCCAACCAGGACTCAAATGTGGACATCGACCTGGAAGAAGCTATACCTGGAGAATATAAAGCTCCCCAAAATTTTGACTGGGTCAAGAATGAAGCTTCAAACCCAAAATTCACTACCCCATTTGCATCAGATCCCATCAAAACTTTGGAAAAATTCAAATCCAAACTAATAAACAAGATTCACCATATCACATCACGCAAATACATTTTGGATACTTCCATGATCAGATGCACCCTGGCGGAATTCAACCACCTTGAACTCAATACCCCAAAAACTGGATACAGCCCGAACTGGGGGTGCAAATTGGCGGAAATTTCTGCCCGCCTTAATGCCCTCAGCCATGAACACCAACACAGAATCAAAGTATCATGGAAAGGTAAGCACATAAAAGAAGGCGAAACCTGTTTGGCGTTCTTCTTCCACCAATACCACTCCCAAGGCAATCTGCCCCAGTGTGCACAGGTCCACAAAGCTGACGGAACTGTGGCAACTGACCTAACGGAGGTCAAGGAAGAAATTCATCGCTATTACACTGAACTGTAC
>JAKSZP010001025.1:0-14702 GCA_022478985.1 Massospora cicadina | reverse complement strand
CCACTTACCTTATGGCCCTAAAAATTCCACTTTAATTTGATAAAATGAAATTTAGATGGCTTTAGCTTTGGAAATCTTGGCGTAATTGCTGGAAAACTCCCTTAGGTGTGCAAATTGATTGGTAAAATTTCACAAACAAAATGGTTATATTGTCTCTAGTACTAAAAAAATGGTTATATTGTCAAGATAAATTATCACGCAATAGCATTTTAAACCTCCTAATAAATCGTCCAAGACTCCTTGAAGTTATTAGGGGCGTTGCATAACTCCTGCGACATTCAAATAGGCTCAGATACCCTTTACTAGAAATGCGTGCATATTTTCGGAGGTATTCAGGGGATAAATTGATTTACCAAAAGTTGGGATTTTTGCCATATTCCCAGCCTCCTAGATTACCTGGTATCGCTTGGGAAGTTTCCAGGTCAGAGTGAATTGGAAATCAGTTGTCCCAAGTTTTGGAGGAACTACGTTTGGGGAAATTTAGGATATTCACCTGGTTGTATCTGTTGGGGATCAATCTGGATGCATACCTAAGATCTCATTGGGCAGAGTGGCTGACGAAATAGGGGCATCTGATAGTGATTAACTATCAGGTGTACCGATTGGGATTGGTCAGGTTTCATCTATGACTGATTGGGAATGAATAGTGAGTTGCGAGGCGAGTGATGCAGCCTGCAGCTAGCAAATCAATTGGTTGGTGAAGCGACTTGCCATAATGGGTAAAAAGCCCCATTACCTAAGCAGTTTGCTAGCTAATTTTGGTTGGTTTTCTTGGATTGAGAGGAAAACGTTAGGGTATGTTTTTCTGACTCTTTCCGTTTGAGGTATTGAGGATGTCCAACAACGGAATCATAGCCAGGATGGGAAGACCATTGCTGCTGAGACGAGGAAGGGTGATTCAATGGCAATGGCTGCCGTTTCATCAAAGAGGTGTCAAAGGAGGGTTAGATGGCCGAATCCCCTACTATATAATTCCCTGGGATTCACTATAATAAAAAAGTATTATTACTAACAGTGTTTTAAAGTACTTTACAGAGTTTAGAGTTAAAGTAATATTATTGATTTGGTGTATAGTTAGACTATCAGCTTCCATTGTGAAGTTCCATCTCAAGGATACTATTGCAGAAGGAAATAAGTGGAAGACTCTCAGAGAGAAGAGTATAGATCTGAGCGGGGATCTAGAGACAAAGGGAACCACAATCCAGGATAGCTGCTGACTGTGTGTTGGGCAAAAAGAGACTGTCATCAGGAGATCTTGACAAAGATCAGGTGGACAGTAATATATAGGGAACAAATTTCCTATGATTATGACTTGGAGTATTTAATCAGAAGTACTGACTGAAGCATTGGGCCTAATAATAGTATAAACTCAACTACAGAAAATGGTCTTCATACTATTATTGGATAATACATTCTATACAACATGAAGTGCATGAGGAAACTAAACCTGTGCAGTAAAAAGATTACTAGGGTTGTAAACTGATAATAACCCTTAAGTAAATTTTTAAATTGGTGCTCACTACAGGGGTAGTTGAGTAAAGAATCTACTATAACGTCGTGTAAAGAAAATGTTTCAATTTTGGAAATAATTTACTGAAGGAAGTAATAAAGATAGAACGTGAAGAGGATCACCTTCAGTGGCGTTCACCCAGCTCAGCAGTGGAGCTCCGAGTGAAGCAAAATGAAGATACTTAAGTTCAGGGAAAAGGTCCTGCAGCCTAGATACGGAACAATCTAGTGCTGCAAGGAAACCAGTTACACCAGACATCTACTTGAGATGAAGATTATTAGCAGGGCCAACTTGGGTTGAAATTGGGCCCGCTGGAAATAGTCCCAGGGAACAGCAGGATCAACTCAGGTTGAAATTGGATCCGCTTTAAATAGTCCTGAGGAGAGAGTGTTTAGATGAGGCATTGTACAAGATAAGAAGCAATAAAACCGGATAATTGGATTGCCATACCAATGAAGAGATGAAATCAAAATAGGAAATGATTGATCCAAGATATTGGAGGAAATCATTTGAATTAATAACACTAATCACTGGTCAGAAGTTTCTGGAGACGAGTTCATCAATTCAGGAGAAATTGGATGAAGTTAACGAGGCCAGAACGACCTGTGTAATTAAGAATAGCCATGAAGGCTGAAAATCGTTTTCATGAGAAAAAAACGAGCTGGACAATTAGACAAAACTGTTGGCTGATGAGATACAAAGATATGAAAGCATCAGTTGCCAAATAAGAGATGAAATTAGGACCTGTTGGACGAATTTCCAGTTAGGATTAAAGGCCTAATTCAGGAGAACTGCCCAAAGTTAACAGGTATGGCCTATACGTGAGGAGACATCGCTGTTGGTAGTATAAGGAGAAAGGTTAATACTAATTATTAGTATTGAGCTAAGAGAAAATAATTGCAATGTTCCCAGTGGACCTCTGAACCATTAATGGTTATGTCCTGAGATTCTGGTCAAGTCCCAGAAGGGGACCACTGAACAAATGGTTGGTTAAATCTTAAGAGGATAAGATTTTGAACCATAATAACTGGTAGGTTTAAGTACCCAGGACCCAAATAGGATGAAGGGAAAAAAGGACCTCTGAGCCTTTTTGTAGGTTATAAGTCCCATTGCAAAAGAAAAATATATAAGTTATAAAATATAAAATATCAATTTTATGGTCTAAGAGTTTCAGACCTAAGAAGTGACAAGAAATCCTGATGGCCAAATGGAGGAAATTCCACCCTTGATGAGATGAAATTATCATCCAGGGTAGCCAAAAGTATCAACCTATTGGTTGATTAAGAGCAACTCGCTGATCTGTCAGAAGGCCAGAAGAGAGGATGCTCAAATTGTTGAAAAGTATGGAGAATATTCGCCCAAACAACGACCAGGAATTGGGATACACATGAAGTGAATTGCATTGTCAATAATGGGTTAAATATGCCAATCAAGCTGAGTTGAGACGATTCCATGATTTTGGCTCTCTCAATGAAATGAGATTACTAGCTGGAGTGGCCAAAAGCATCAACCTATTGGTTGATTGAGAGCATCTTGCAGATATGCCAGAAGGTCAGAAGGAGGAGGTGCTCAAATTATTCGAGAAATATCAGGAGTTTATAATTCAAACCAATGCTTCGTTGATGGCGATAGGCGCCATACTGAGCCAATAAAATGAACTTGAGGACAAACATCTGGTGGTGTATGTGAGCTGGACACTCTCAGCTGCTGAGAGGAGCTACACCGTGACTGAGCGTGAATGCCTTGCGGTCATTTATGCATGTAAGGAGTTTTGGGTGTATGTCCATGGAACACACTTTAAGGTGGTGATGGACCACTCTTTGCTGCGTTGGCTGCACAATCTACAGGAACTGGAAGGATGACTGGCCTGATGGGCACTTAAGCTACAGGCTTACAATTATGAGATAGTCCACTGAGCGGGGGCTTCTCACCAGAACGTGGATGGCTTATCGCGGTTACCAATGGTCCAGTTGGTATACCCACAGATGGATGAGCTATTACAGAGAATGGTTTAAGGAAGAATCGAGGATGAGTCTCAAGAAATCCAAGGTGCGCTTTGAAAAGCAATGGAAACACTGAGACTATGGATGGACAAGTATTAAGATGATCAACGGGAAGCAGCTATTATTCCCAAAACTGTCAGAAAGAGCAGCCATAGTACAAGCAGCTCACAAGGTTGTCAGGCATGGAGACCTAAGAAAAACAACCAACCATATTCGCCAGTATTATTACTGGGAATTGATTAGCTATGATGTCGCGGATCATCTGGCTTGTTGTGTGGAATGCCAGCTGCATAAACCACACAAGAATACAACTGGATACTGACTGGTCTGACCTGGATGCACCTGGCACACGGTGTTCATTGATGTGATATGACCGCTGGCAATGAGCACAGGAGGAGTCAAGTACATCATAGTAGCCATTGAACATCTGGTGAAATGGGCCAAAATGAAAGCCCTAACCATAGTTGACGCTACCAGTACTGCGAGATTCATCCTAATCAAGTAGTATACTGGTATGGATGTCTGCAAGTCCTATTGAGCTACAATGGGACCAACTTCACGTCTCATGTAATCCCAAGGCTAAATGAAATAATGGGGATCTGAGGAGTCATTTCAGTAACATACAGCCAGAGATGAACGGACTGGTAGAACAGGTCAATGGGACACTGGCTGTGACGCTGAGGAATCTAGTCGCAGGGAGAACTTCTGAATGGGGAACATACCTGAGTTTGGTGACGTTTGCCTACAACATTAGTCATAATACAGCGACGGGAAAGATGCAGTTTAAATTACTATATGGGAGGAAGACCGCGTTGCTGCTGATATTATATTTGGTAGTAAACCTATGTTGGGGAGAGTACCAAACAATACTTGAATTGACTGGCGAGTATTCTTCTTGATATGCAATCGCAAGCATTTAATACAACCTTGAAGAAAAGGATATGAGCAAAATCGATGGATGATAAGAATTGACTGGCATTGGAAGAATATTGAATAGGAGAAAGAGTCGCCTATTGCAATATGCATGGTTTCAGATGAAGAAACAAATTAGAGGCGTTGTGGTCAAGTCAATTTGAAGTAATTGCCAAGATGGCGACTAATGCTTACTCCATTAAGAATCGCTTGGATGGAAGAGTAGTAAATCGAGTCCACACTAAGTATCTAAAGCATTGGATTGAAGAAAAAAATAAAAAAAAGTTCATGAAGGACCAATGAACCATTAAGTTGGTCATGTCCTGATGATTAGGTCAAGTCCAAAAAAGGACCTCTGAACCAATCTAGATGGTTAGGTCTGAAAAAAGGACCTCTGAACCATGGAAACTGGTAGGTTTAAGTACCCAGGACCCAGTTTGGGGGAAAAGATGGACCTCTGAACTGAGACAAGGTCAAGTCCCATAGGGAAAAAGAAGAATAAAGATAAAAGAATTGATAAAAAATATGGAAAAAAAGTTTTTTTAAAATGCATAGATAAAAAAGCCATTATTTTTTATAAATTTTATTCTTATTGGTCATCCTCAGTATGGGGATGATTCCGCCTATGTTGCCTCTTGAAGAGGGAGGATGGATCGACGTAGGAAAAAACAGCTCATCAAAATTGATATGCAATTGGACACTTGTGAGGGCGAGACCTACATGAAAACACGTTTGTTGAGCAGACGCCAAGCCCTGAGAAAATGCAACTAGGGGAAGGGAAATTGAAGTGTTGGAAGATGCCAATCGCGAAACCCTGGAGCAGGGAGGAAAACTGTAATAGAGAAAGAGGCTACTGGTGAATAACCCTGAGTAATTCTGATAAGGCACCAGAGCTGGAAGATTTGTCTTGAGCGCCTGCCGATGGGCTTCATTGAGGACAATGGACATGTGAGCTGGCAGCGAAGAAGGAATACTTGATGGGGGTTGTCAAATCATGCCCTAATTAACACTGTCAATGGAAGATAGCGATGAGAAGCTCCAGAGAAGAGGTAGTTGTGCAGAGAGCAGATTGCATCCTGCAAACAATGACCACGGGCTTCATGGAATCTAAAGCTGAATGACTGGTGGAAGCCAGGCAAGGCTGTAAGCTTCATTGACCAGCTTTGAAGAACTTGGCCAGCAAAGTAAAGAGCATAAGTGGCAGTATCCCGATCCAGAATGTTGTCCAGATAATAGGGATTCAGCGCTAATGTCAAAGCCTTGGTGACTTGGGCCTGGAGCTCAGCGTAGGGGAGCTCAAAGTGTATAATGTTCCCAATTGAAAGCTTAGAAACCAGTACAGCGGGTTTGTAGAATTGACTGAGTCAGAAGAGGAACTCAGGGAGCAATTCCAACCCAGCTAAGAACGAATGATCCAGAGCAACCGGCATGATCTCTGGAGCACCGATGATGATGTTTGGAGCATCAGCAAAAGGAGCCAAATCCAGGAAGGTTTCAAAGTCCAACTTGGGAATTGACTGCAAAGGAAGAGTTGGCTGAGAGTTGTTTGAAATGATGGCCAGCCTGGTCTTGGAGGGATTGGTTACTGTTTCTGGTAATTTTGACAGAAGGACTAGCCACTTTCGCCAGACTAGGCTTATGAGTCCTGGAAGAACCATAGAAGAGAATCCATTGAGCATCCCAACTCATCTGCTGGAAGAGGCGGAGGTCCAGATCTGACAGACTGTTAAGAAGCTGCTGGTAGCGAGACTCTAAATTTGACATATGAGCTGAACTAGAGGGGGGATGTCAGAATTATATAGAAGTTGACATTATGTACTCTATCATCCATTAGGCTCAATTTCGGGGAAATTAATCTCAAAATTAATGAGAGAAGATTTCCAAGGGAGGAATTAAGAATGACTTACAGCCAGGAGGTTATGAGCGAAATTACAAGGGCAAATAGAAATAAGTATTCTTAATCAAGCCATGAAACAAACATTGATGGCAATAGTCTCCTGTCTAGGGCAAAGAGAGAATCAGAAATTCAAGGACGCCGGACCAAGAATCCTAATTATGACAGCAGGTCATATGCCCTGATGGGGGGAAAACCAGATCCTGTGACTAACATTGTCATGAGTAATTTGAGCTGCCCAGCATGACAGAAGGTCATGAGGACCGCGCTCTGAGAAGGCGGTAGCAAGGAGGAAGAGGAAGAACGCCATATGCTGAATTTTGTCCTGAGCAGCGTTGAGTATTGACGAGTGTACTCCTATTGAACCAAATGAAGTATTTGACCAGGTGTCTGAAGTGATGTTTTCATGCTCCGGTCCTTTTCTCACTGGAAATCTAGGCAAGAGGGGGATGTGTTGGGATTCTTGCCCATATTCCCAGCCTGCTAGATTACTTGGTGTCGCGAGGGAAAAATTCCCTAGGGCAAAGTGAATCAGAAATTGGTTGGCCCGAGTTTTGGAGGAACTACATTTGGGGGATTTTAGGATATTCACCTGGCTGTATATGTCAGGGATCAATACGGATGAATACCTAAGATATCATTGGGCAGAGTGGCTGACGAAATAGGGGCATCTGATAGTGATCAACTATCATGTGTACCAAATTGGGATTGGTCAGGTTTCATCACAGACTGATTGGGAATGAATAGTGAGTTTCAAGGCGAGTGATGCAGCCTGCAGCTAGCAAATCGATTGGTTGGTGAGGTGACTTGCCATAATGGGTAAAAAGCCCCATTACCTAAGCTTTTCGCTAGCCAATTTTGGTTGGTTTTCTTGGATCGAGAGGAAAACGTTAGGGACATGTTTTCTGACTCTTTCTGTTTGATGTACCAAGGATGTCCAATGATGGAATCCTAGCTAGGATGGGGAAGACCATTGCTGCTGAGACAAGGAAGGGTGATTCAATGGAAACAGCTGGCGTTTCATTGAAGAGATGTCAACTAAGGGTTAGACAGCTGAATCCCCTACTATATAATTCCTTAGGATTCACTATAATAAAAAAAGTATTATTACCAACAGTGTTTTACAGTACTTTACAGAGTTTAGAGTTACAGTAATATTATTGATTTGGTGTATAGTTAGACTATCAGCTTCCATCGTGAAGTTCCATCTCAAGGATATTATTGCAGAAGGCAGTAATTGGAAGACTCTCAGAGAAAAGAGTAGAAATCTGAGCGGGGATCTAGAAAAAGGGAACCACAATCCAGGATAGCTGCCAACTGTGTGTTGGGCCAAAAGAGACTGTCATCAGGAGATCTTGACAATGATCAGGTGGATAGTAATATAGGGAACGAATCCCTATGAGTACGACTTGGGATATTTAATTGGAAGTACTGGCCAAAGTGTTGGGCATAATAATAGTTCAAACTCAACTATGGATAGAAGTCTTCATACTATAATCGGATAATACATTCTATACAACGCGAAGTAAATGAGGAAACCAAACCTGTGAAGTAAAAAGATTACTAGGTTGTAAACTGATAATAACTTTTAAGTAAATTTTTACACCAAACTAATTGGTGAGATCCATTACCAAAAAATAATATGATCCTGATATTAAGCTTAAAGAATAATCTATACAAGGTAAAGGATAGCTATCTTTTCATGTGATGGAATTTAGTTGGCGATAATCCATAAAAGCTCAGTGCCCACTATCCTTTTATAAGAATTAATAGAAGCAGAGAAGCCCATGGGCTTTTGGATGGCACAAATAGTTTAGATTCTACCACTTGCTTTAGTCTTAGAGCTAATTGTGCTTCTTCAACTTTAGATTTGGTTTAGGCTTAAAACCTAAATGGTAGTGATTCTTGGTTTTGACTTAATGAATTAATCCTGACATTTTTCCTAAAAATCAACTATTCCTAATGAAATAATATCATGATATTTCTCATGGAAGGCTTCTAAATTCTGGCGTTCATTGGGAGCGAAGTTGTCTCCAGTCTTACTTTCAACCAGAGTATGTAGCAAGGGGATTGAGCACTATTTCTAGAGAACTGAAACTGCTTGCATTGGAAATATTTTAATAGGACATAATTTCGCATAGCCAATGATTGAGTGCCAGGGAACTTGGAGAGTCTGATTCATAAAATTTCCTAATAAAAAAGGATATAGTTTCCCATAAGCGGGGTCTAAAAATCTAGTACAAGTCAATGCTTCTTTGATAGAAAGGTTGCAATCCATATAACTGAAATTTAGTAAAAGAATGTTACTATTAATTCCTTAATCCACATTAGCCTAAGCTTCAGGTAATATATTAATGGGATATAGGAGTACAGAGGTATCCTATCCTTAGCATCCACAGCCTAATGGGTTAATTAGGTTTAAATCTCAAGTTTTAAACTCTACTTTGCAAATGGAAGTGGGATATTTGATGATTCAGGTTCATTTCCTTGTTGGCCCCTTTGTTTTTAATTGGGAGATCAAATAATAATGGTATCTGATACCCTAAGAGAGAGGGACTTTTTTGGTCAATAATACAATTAAACTCCCACGTTGATTGTTTTCCATTAAGAAACTCATAGTTATTGCTTCCTAACGTGATAGCAAGAGGGGTAACCAAGAGTCTTCTGAATTGGAGTGGTAAGCAGAACTTGCCCTAATCGCTTAAGTAGACTCATTCTCTACCATCCCATATTCAGCTTTGTGAATCAAGTTGTTAGGATTCCTACCCAAATTGGAGATTTGGATGTGTTGGCAAAGGGAATTGAGACCAATCCAGCAACATAGACCATATCTTTATTGGGGATAATCCTGACGAAAATCAAAGCCTTCTGCCATTGGGGATCAACTCTTGACTTATGCGGTTAACTATTACTCCCCCAAAGCTTCCTAATATGTGGTTTCAACCTGATCTATGCAGCAATCAAATCCTGCTTAACTAAGATGACCAGCCTACCACAAAATCCTCAATCAATAAAAAGTATAGATCTAAGCTCGGAATGCTTGGAGATCTACTGAGAAAATTGCCTGATTTCCCATATAATGATGTTTCTAAGCAACTAAAGACTACTCTCTTTTGCCATTAACAATTTGCCTACCTCTAAATTCATTTAAGGACGAACATATATCTAGGATTCACCAATCAAGGCATTGTATCCCGAGTGAAGACTTCCCAGCCAAGAAAAGTAATTTTATAATCCAACACCCAGGAAATTTGGATCTCCTGGCCTCAAAGAATTAAGGGATACGTGGTATTAAACCCTGTGGTCCTGAAAAAACTGGTGCTCCCTGCCAGGGTATTCCAAGTTCATGGTGAAAATATAAAATAGATAGATGAAATTTTTTGATTTGGCTTCAGAAAACGCCGCTGATTGTAAAGCCGCCCGTCTCAGTGACTGGGAAATCAATATGCACGTAGGAGATATATCAGCGACATGCAAAATTCTATTTTCCTATTTTTGGAGGTGACCATCCACACTCATCTTCAGAGCAATATCACTTGCACTTATTGGACTTCGCTAAAGCCCTCCAGCTCCTCTTATCTGGGGCTTTTGTCCCTGGAGGCCGAGCTAATTGAAGATGGGCTCTTGTGGTACCAGTCCCTATGATGAATTTATCCCAAAGTACTTTGATCAATGTAGATCAGGTTAGAGATGAATTTTTGGAATGCTATTTGTGTCAATTTGTACATCTCACCTTGTATCATCTATGACATGTAGCTGGGTTCCATCATCAGGAACTATTCCGCCATTTGCAGTTATTGGAGGCATTACATTTGCAACTCCTCAATTTCTATCAATCTGCCTCCCAGTTTGGCAGTGAAAACTGAAATGCTATATTGGAAAATCGCCAGTTTTTCAACGAGATTCAAGTTGTGTTAACCCATCTAAATCAAGGGATCATGAGATTTGTTTGACTATAATTCATTAACTGTTTTAGTCAACTATAGGTCACTGTTTATAACCAAATTGGCAATTTTATCATTAAGTTACAAACCTAACGTGAGAACTATATGACCTTATTGGACAAACGCCTCCAGTTGTTGGAAGAAATGATTTATGAAGTGCATGATGCCTAGGATAATCTCCGCTCTCTGGGGCCACAAGGAGTGCCTGGTGAGCGCGGACCCCCTGGTTATGATGGATGATGGTGGACGCAAAATTCCTGGTTGTGATGGACATGATGGTAGATGAGATCTCCTGAGCCACATGGACCTCCTGGACCTAGTGCTAACTCAGGAATAACCGATGAACATATCCAGGAATTAAATCAACAAGGTCAAAAGTTTGATGTACAACTAGGGCGCGTTGCCCAAGGAGTGCAAATCATTTATGATATAGTTCCTCTCTCCCCTGAAATTTCCCTAACTGCTCTTCATGAACGCCTTGGGAACTTGGCAATCCTACCTGCTGTGGTACGTGTGTTGGATCAAAGAGTGCTTGCTACTGAGCAACATCAACTCAAACTCTGAGATGTCACTACTGAGTTAAAATGAAATGTGGCAGTTAAACCAGATTGTCAGCATAAAATTAGCTCTTTGTGCCACCCATGATTAAGTAGATCTAGTAATTGAAGATATTAACGACCTTTGAAGTCAAGTGGATGCGCTTCATCCACAAGAATACTTTTGAGATACCATTTTATTATTAGGTGAAAGCATGCTCTCAGTGTTGGTTAATGTCATCTGGCCTCCAACCCCTCCAAGTGGTACATCTAGACCTCGTTCAAGGAAAAGTACGTCCCTGGAGAGGGAAGCATATTCTATTTCCTATATTGTTATAAAATTGCTATGGAAGAAGCCACTGACTATCAACGGCTCAAAAACTTAACGAAATGTCTTAGTAATGGCTCAAGACATTTTGGTCCCTCATCTAAAGCATTACCATACTTGGATGGAAGCCAAGACTGCCTTGCTTTGAGAATTCAATAGCGACCTAATCTTATCTAACCAGAAACAAACCTTTATGGAAATAAGCCTTAAGTGGGGAGATACTATCAATGAGTTCACTCATTGTTCTTACCTCAAGGCTTAAACGTTGGTTGCAGGTTTGTCCTTTGCTAGAGGATGCTATCACCGCCTCAGTTCAACGTTTAAATTATGCCTAACATTCTACTTTATCTTAAAGCATGAAGTCTAACTTGACGTCCCTTCTTCATATCAAGGAAGCTATTCTGGATATTCCTTACAAACTACATAAACCCGCAGGGCCCCTTGCTATAACAATAATAAGACCCATCTTCAAGTGTTAGCCGTTACATCCCCCAATTCGCTTACACCTGTCTTTTCTGCACTTATTGTAAGAGAAAAAACCATACTGTAAGCTTTTGTCACAGTCACCCAAATAAGTTGTCAAAATTTCAGTCAGTATAGGGAAGGAGGCTCCCTATGCTGACAGCAATTTTATGCCTCAAGAATCTTGTTCTAGCTCTAGCTATATTACCAGCACCTTGAATGTTTTGTGTTAGCTGCGCCTGAAGAAGTTGACGTACCTCTTTCTATATAAGAAAATAATTGATCTTCAACTTTCTTATTTTTATAATGGCCAGTTACCCAAACAAATTTTAAAGGACAGTTACTCTATGGAAAGCCAAGCGCTTGCAGATATAATCTCTAATAGCATTGACCAGTCCCAAGCTTATCTGCAAAAAATCCTCTTCTTGCTTCGCCACAACTCCCCAAAGATAGTTTACTAGCTGTTAATTCTCAGTTTAGCTCTTTGATTATTCACGTAGAGGTAGTTGTTTATAAGGTTAAAGTCTTAGTATAATTAATACCTGCTCAACAGTTAACGTTATATCCTCCTAATTTATCCAGTCTATAATAATTGCCTTATTTTTATTCATGTGGCTGAATATGAGACAGTAGGTAATCAAAAGACTAAAATAATTGGGGTGTTTTCCACCTTACCTCTCCAATTTGGAAAGCTTCTTAATTACTGCCCCACTATAGCATTATAAAATGGTAATTACAAGTTGCTTATTGAAATCCAATTGATGCGGATTTTCAATTTCATCACAACCATAAAGAAAAGTGACTTTTCCTTTTCGGGTCAGGACCCCATTAATATTTGAATTCCCAGTCAAAACTAAAGTAGCCCCCAAAAACGAGCCTGCCTCCTTAAATATCCTTCCTCTATATGTACAGTCAAATATCAAGTCTTAAGAGAAAAAACTAAGTTACCCCCTGTTGTTGTGGATGCTGAGAATGGGATCCCTCTGTATGCCCCATCCTATTACAATATCCCTTGGCTTACAAGTTAGTGTGGATATGGTGATCAACATTTTCACCCCTCCTAATCAAGTTTTGGAGCTAAGTGGTCACTCAAACCCTTCAATCAAGAAGCTTTGAACTTCCCAGGGATTTTGGATCCTTCCTATGGGAAATCTATCTCTATCTTATTAGGAAATATACCGAATCAAACCATTAAAGTCCCCCAGTATGCCCCTATCACTTATGTATAATTATGTCCCATTGAGCTATCACTGACGTGAATTTTTTTGGCTTTTTACAAGATTTAGGACTTGATCCACTACGCACCATAGCTCTGATTAAATGTAGTTTCCAGTTGACAATCTCACACCTAACAAACGCAAGAACATTAAAGATCTCCTCAAGGAGTATGATGATTTTTTTCCTTGGGATTAAGTGACTACAGAAACATGTCTGGGGTAATTTACCAAAAATGAGACTGAGGCTCACCATCCATTCAAATATCGGCCATAAAAAAATCTAAAGTCAAAGAAGCTCATATTGATGTATCCCTCTTAGGTTGGGACCACACAGTGCTAAAAAATAAAGTCAAAGAAGCTCAGGTGGCCTTAGAGTTACAGCAACTGTTGGAAGCCTGGATACTCATGCCTGATAAAAGCCCATGGGCTTCCCAATTCTTACTAGTTTGGAAGAAGGATGGTGATCACCGTGCTGTCATTGATTATCACCGCCTCAATTCTATCACATAAAAAGCTAGTTATCCACTGCCACATATAAATGATTCCTTGCTCTTGATGTCAGGTTCCCACTATTTTTGGATATAGGTCTTGCCAGAGGTACTGGCAAGTCTTTCATCGGAGAATCATGAAAAATGCACTCTCATCTTCAGTGAAGGAATATTTAAGCCCACTCAAATGCTGCAGGGGTTATGAAACGCCCCTGCTACTGTCATGTGAACATGACATAATAGTGGGGATCAACAACAAAGACAAGGCTGGGCGCCTGGAGGCCCAGAAGGTGAAGTTGCAGGCCCTTCCTTACCTGAAGAACACCTTGAACCAACGCTGGGTCCGGGCAAAATATGCCCAGGTTGGGACCAGTGGTGCGCCAAACGCCCAGCCACTGACGGCAGCCCAAGCGTTAAAAAGAACTATCTACTAAATTAAGGCAGATGGTTCAGTTCTCTTAATTTTGGAACAAGGGTTCAAAACCCATTCCTGCTATGAAATAACGCCCTTGGGTCAAATCCAACTTCAGTCAATAACTCGAGTGAAGTCAGTTTTAGCCTATTTTACTAACTCAGATGGAAGTATCGCCCTATTGGTGAGTCGCTGCTTGGCCACTGCAGCATAACCCCAATTTCCCCATCCAAGCTTAAATACATTTTCCCCTGACCAACATTCCTTGTTGGTCAACTTCCCGAATAAAAATTCTCCCATTTTTTCCATTTTAAATATTATTTCCAAAGTTTATGTGCGCGGACCCTTTGAGGAGGTCTTGCACTCCATTCAATTTTCCATTTTGAACACAATCCATTTTCCCCAAGTGCACCGTTGTTTTGCCCAGGTCCCCTCCAGCCTGGTCTGTTTACCTCTCCTCTTCCTGTGCACCTCATCATTTTTGGGTGTTTTATGATCGCAGTTTTTGGTTGTAGTTACTATTGGTCCAGCATCCTCTGCTGGGTGCTAGTAGCTTTATTACTAATGGCTAGTTTCCATGCGTTGGCTTGGTGCACCAAGCACCTCCACGCTGGAAACAGGAGAGTTACGGACACTCTCCTTACATTAGTCAACCAACCACATTCTCTTATGTGCATGAACTTAATCCATGTGGAACTTTTCCAAAGTGGAAACAGTGGTCATCAGCTGTGGGCTCTGGCTGTTGTTAGCCGCACAGCTGTTTTCTCTTTTTTGAAATTTGGAGCAACTCGGCGTTATTTTGGTTGCCTCCATCTGGAAAGTATCTACCTTTCATGTTTGTACCTGGTGGTTTTGGACACTTCAATGTCTAAAAGTCATGATTCCCTGACTTTCCACCAAATTAATTGAATTATATTCTGAAAAACAAGTTTTCCATCGCCTGTGCATTCAGATGATGTTGGCAGAATCAGCGCAGATGGGCCTGGTGGTGTTGGC
>JAKSZP010001024.1:0-14759 GCA_022478985.1 Massospora cicadina | reverse complement strand
ACCAGTCCTTCACTTGGATAATAGTGAAGCGGAGAGGTTACAAGACCTCTTAATGACCCCCAATGAATGGGAGGTTGAAGATGAGCCCATGCAGAAGATGTTAGCCTGGCACTCCTGTATCACTTGAGTTGAAGATGGGAAGTTGTATAAGCAGGTGGGACAAAATGGCTACCTTACCTTCGACCTTCAGAACGTGTACCTGCTATCCTAGAAGCACATTTTACCCTAGGTCATGGAGGGGCAAGAAAAACCTATGAATGGATTAAGGATCGGTTCTACTGGGATGTAATGATGGAAGCTATTGTTGATGTTTTGGAAGCCTGCCTTACTTGTAAGAAGCAGTCTGGTTTCAAGTCTAAATACCAATATCAGCCAATCACCCCGCAACAGCCCTTCCACACTATCATATTAGATGTGATAGGTCCTTTTCCTCAGTCTACTAGTGGGAACATATTTATCCTAGTAGCTATTGACCACCTCACTAAGTGGGTTGAAGCCGTGGCTCTTGCTCAAACATCTAAGGCCACCGCCACCTTTTTACATCAATACATCTTTACCCGTCACGGTTGCCCCAAGTACTACTCTGTGATAATGGCAAGAACTTCATCTCCAGAGTAGTCAAGCTACTGGCCACTTCTATGGGAGCACAACAACTCTTCTCTGCTCCATATAACCCCTCCACTAATGGAACAGTGGAACGAGAAAATGGAACCTTGGTTTCTATTCTGTGAAAGCTGGCATCATCTGATCCTCTTCACTGGGATCAGTATTTGCATAGTGCTCTTATGGCATACCGGATTAGCTATCATCAGATTTTGAAAATGTCACCATTCTGAGTCTAGTATGGGTGGGAACCAGGCATACCTGCCCTCTTAGCTAAGGATGTATTTTCTTCTAGAGTTGAGGAACCAGAGAAAGTTATGATAAGATTGGCTCAGTGTATAATTCAACTCCAATCCAAAGCTATGACCAATTTAGCCTCAACAGTAACAAAAGAGGGGCAGGCTGCAAATGAGACCCAAACCCCCTTACCTACTTTCCAAGTTTCTGACATGGTGCTGTACTATCATAACTGTATTACCCCTAGAAGCGGTAAACTTGGAACAATCTGAAAGGTCCTTTTACCATCATCCATAAGAGAGGAAACGAGTACTCAATCAAAAATATAGCTACTGGTATCACTATTAATCATGTACATGGCCGTTTCCTTCAACCCTACTCGCCCCCCAACATTCTTAAGGGGGTGATATTGTACATTTACCTTTGCAGACTCAAAATAAGAATGCTTCAGGTTGAGTTCTGCCAAAAAAGGGATATGTCAGCCATTTGCAATATTCTGATGTTGTTAAGAGCATGTTTATTAAAAATAATAAGAAAAAAGTCCAAAAAATTGGCAAAAAGTCCTTGGCTGATTCTCAGTGGAACCCTGTTAATTGGGGAAGCACCAGTTCAAAACCCATACAGGTATTAGTAAAATCAGTGGGTCTGATTTCTCCAACTCCACCACAGACCTCGGGGGAATCATTGGAAGGCACTCCCCTGACCCCAATAAAGTCCTTCAATGTACTTGTGCGAGGACCCCCCTTTTTATAGGCTTGGCAGGGGTCCCCAAGGTGCAAGAAATTTCTCAGGTGGAGTTTGGCTCAAGTTTATAAAAATGTTACCTCATGGGTTCATTTGGGCTAATCAAAATCTGCTTCCTTCATTCCGCTGCCCTGATGCAAGTTTCTGAACTATGATACATTGTTCCTGCATATTTCCTAACTTAGACTTGTGCAGGCTATTCCAAACATATTTCTCAAATTCCCCATTGACCTTCAAAATTGTTTTTCAATACTAGATAGTCAGAGGTCAAGGATCATCATTTTCCTCTTTATTGCGTGCTTAATAAAAAACCTTAAAACTCAATTTTATTAGCACTTTTATTTAAATCTTTATTTTATTAAATATATTTGTGGAAACTAGCTGGTGGAAGCACCAGTGAGATTAGCTAGGCTGGTTTCCCACAATGTGCAAATTGTATATAAAAACAAGATATGTGATGACCATCTAGTACTAAAAAAAACAAGATATGTGATGTATGCTATAGTAAATGGATTTAATAGTCCATTTTCTAAAAGTTCTAAAAGTAAACCTATCATAAAATAGGTTTGTAGCAATCACCTCACTTGACTTTAATATAAATGGTCTTCTAAAATTTGTATTACTTTTAGACCAATTTATGGTGATGATCTTAATCTAATAAGTAAAGTAGAAAAGTCAAATAATGCTGGTATTTGTTATAAAAATTGCTTTGATTGTTAAATAAACTCATTACTAATATATATTTAAGGATCTAAAATTATATATACTGTAAACAAATATATTTATTAAATCAAATGGATTCTTTTCCGGAAAGAATCATTAGATTTAGCAGAAAAATAGGTTGCGATCAAAATTATTGCAGCAATTGGCATCAACTTGTTGTGCGTTTTCGTTATTACAGAATGCTGCCGCTTCAGTGTTGTGGTTGCAACATTCATCGTGGAAGCACTCTTGATTGCTACAACAGGTGTTGTCAATGATGGTTGGTCCACAACCACCCCACCCACCACAACCTCCGCAGCCACCGCAGCCACCAAATCCACCGTAACCAGGACCACCGTAACCTCCAAAACCAGGACCACCATAACCTCCAAAACCAAATCCACGACGGTGCAGAGCGTATCTTGGATTTGGAATACTGTTACTCAAAGCTGGACCGGCAGGCTTTGGGTTTGAAGGCGCCGATGCCACCAAAGCTACAAGAGAGGCGATAAGGAGTTGTGTGTAAATCATGTTTGAGTATACCAGATACTGAATGTGTGTACTAACTCATTGAAAATTCCTCCTTTAATACCCTTGTACTTTCTAAACACAGTGTTAATTTTAACACCATATGATTTCAATCATTTAATGTTGATTAAGATTGTTTTTTATAATCTATTCAGAATATCATCAAAATATCATAAAGCTTTTTTTCAGAATTGATACTTCTTATTACAATCAACTCTTATATACCATTGACTTAGTCATCAACGATTTCAATAGCTTAATACTGATCGGCTTATAAAGTAGAAGATCTAAATTACCAAAACTAAGTTATAAAATATAGGCTGTCTGAGAAGAGTTACTTATTTATAAAACCAGATGACCCTAACCCAAAGGGGAACTTCGAAGCAAAAGTTAACTGAATTCTATATTTAGAACTTCTTATAATCAGTTTAGTAGTTTTTCGCCATCTATTATGTAACTCACCAAATCAAACATAAAACTAATATCTAGACCAAATTTCAAGATAGACTAATTTCAAATTGTGATACATTTCCCCCGTTCATTCAATACAGTCAACTTTTCAAAATAGTTCATACGAAGTCGTGAGGGTAGATAATTCCTCGATAATTTACAAGCAATGCGCGGAGCATTGCGAATATCTCAAGTTTTGACTACAGCAGGGTAATGGATAGTATCTAAGCACTGCTGTTTTAAAACTTATATACTTAGAACTTAGGTAAACTGAGATAAAAATGGAAGTCAAACTATTATATCTTGATACTATCTGAAATCAATACAAGCACTATACTTGTTTATATGAAAGTTATTAAGCGTATATAAGTTTTTTTATAAGCTAAGGGATTTTCTAATAAAATTGAGAAATTAGTTTCATGTGTACTGACAATCTCAGTTATTCAATTCTTCAGCATCATTTAAGAAGCCTTTTTTATTAGTAAAAAACTCTGGACCCAGTTTATTATTTCTAATTAATCTTTATATAGCCCTATATTTTCCTTGCAACTCTGCCTTTATAGCTTCAAAATTTAGTGAGTGTACAACATAAGTTTTAGTTTTATGTTATACTTAAGTTTCTTATAGCTCCTAGTATATGTCTCATATATTTTAAATTTTATTTGAGGTACACCAACTAGAAGATGGACAGTACCAAAACCCAAAAACCAAAATAAAATAAAACAACCCAATTGAAAGAACAACTGGGAAGACAAAACAAAAAGACAACAAACCAGGTGGGGAGCAGAAACTTCTAACCCACCATGGCTTAAGGTGAGGGAGGGTTGGGCAGTTTTTCTGCAGACAATTTCACCACAACTATGTCATAATGATTGGTGAGATGGACTAAAGCAGAGAGTCAGGGCGTCAGGGCATCAGCATAGTGTGGGTGGATGAGAGTGTAGTACGAGTTTTCCACCTCCTCATCAAGATTAGCATGGTAGAGAGCTTCAATAAATTTTACTAAGTGAAGTTTGGCTTGAATGTGAGATTTGGAGAGTTGGGCAAAGTTGGAGATACTCTGGTGGGTGATTTTAGCAGATGGGTTAAAATCTGCTAGTTTAGTGACGTGCATGATGGCAGCTTTGGCATCATCAAATAATTTTGAGATATTGCTGCAGGGAGATTCAGGGAAATCAAGGGGAAGTAGAGTGTGGGAAGCCCTAATTGGTATTGAGCCACTAATTTGGCCACTGCTTTGCATAGGTTTGGGCATTGGGGAGAGGTCACCACAGCTAAGGCAAGCTGGTGGTCAATTTGGTAGGGGACAGAGTTGGGTTTTGGAGTAGAACGTTTGGTGGGTGGGGTATCATTAAAATTAAAAAGGAAAAATTTAGCCTGACCATAATTGAACTGGCCAAGAGGTTAGCCAGTTTGCTCACTCATAATAAAGTTACATTGTTCATTAATCTTGGCCAATAGGTCTCATGGATTCTGGCTCACAAGAATAGTGGCTTTAGAAGCTGGGTGGGTAGTAGTGGGTAAAGAGTTGCTTAGGAGCAAATAGTGGCCCAATCCTGACTCTAATTAGTGGGAGTAGAATTGGGTGGGTAATGTGGGTGGTTGATTGGGTGGGGGCCAACTTCCCACCCAGTCCCATCAAACAAAAATGTTAGGTGGGAGGAGGCAGTAAAAATAACCCAATTGGAATCCATTAATGTGGCTCCAAAGCCTCATCAGAGGAAGTAGCTCAGGGGCAGGATTTTTTGGAGTAAATAAGTCCAAAACAGAGGAGACAAATTTGGCAACCATTATCCACCTGAGCCCAAAAAAAGTGCTCAGGCGCTTCTGCGCTACAAGCATGGGAGGATTTGGTGGGCTATGGCAGGGTGGTGTAGGGTAATGGTGGCAGTTGCATGAGGGGCAGCAAGGTGCTCCACACCGGAGGGAAGCAAAGATGAGGTTGGGCTGAGAGCCATACGCCAGAAGCCCTAACATCAGCTGATCATACAAAACTTGGGGTGGGAGGTGAGAAAGGAGGGATGCAAAGGTACCACCATTGTGGTATCTGTAGGCAGGTGAGTTCAGGCAGTAAGGATGAGAGTATTTTTAAAAATAAGGGGAGTAGAAGCCACTGCTGCAGTGGCCTCCTCAATCTGATATCCAATATCAAAATAGCCCTTAAAAGGGTGGAAATCAATAAAGCCAGCTGGCACAACCACAATGGTGGCCAATTCAATAATTGCCTTGTCAGCATATGGGAATAAACATCTGTAGTCAACTCAGAGGCAAAATTGGATTGTGGATTGAGGGAGGGCAAGAGGATGGGGGCGAGAAGGGTGGATACATGCCAGGTGGAGTGCTAAATCTCATGGGGGATAAACGGCCAGATGAAGATGGCAGGCTATTTGACCAAGTGTGAATGCGTTTGCCCACAGGGTGGAAAACACTAGGTAGTGGAGCACTGCTACCCCATATTGGAGCATCAGGCGGCTGATCTGTGGACATATTTTATAAGAGCGTGGCCAGGTGGCGGTGGTAAATTTAAATTTAAACTTATTACTTATTTTAATTGCTCAAAAGTGAACTCAAGCAGAATATTATATATCTTATATAATTCTAACCAATAACATATCTTTATAGTTTTTAATTTATACTTATAGTATTAAAAGACACAAAAATATGTCTAGTACTAAAAATGTCACAAAATATATGATTGATTTAAAACATATAAGTATTTTATGAGATTTTTATAGTTATTCTAGTATAATATAAATATTTTGTTGTAAAAAAGGAAATTCTGGGCTAACAGGAAGTCAAAAATATGGAAGAATAAAGTCTAGAAATATTAATAGTAGAATATCAGGTATAAAAACTCTAAGACTAAGGCATCTAAAAAAGTTAATAGTTTAATCAGATGATATAACTATAATTTTTTAATTTTATTTGAGGTGGGCCAACCTGAGGATAATACCGCATTGATTAAGGGGAATTAAAGAAATGGGAAAGGAGAATAAAACCCAAAAAACCTCCATGCATGGTGTATGATAGGCCAGGAACTCCTTGGACCGCCTTTTCTATTTGCTTTCTCAATTTGGGGCTTTGGTGCACAACACCAACACAGTCATAATTGTCCCCTACTCAAAGTTAACTACCAGGATCAAACTTGGGGAGGAAGTGGCAGTGAGTACATATTCTACCACGGGGTATTCTCCCCTCAGAAAAATATATCTAGAATTGAGACATTTAGGCTTTTTATGTATGGATTAATTATTAAGATCTTTTTCATGAGGAAAGTTGAATTAGTGTGAATGTTGATATAAAGTATCTTTATTTAAACATAAAAAGATAAAAATTTAGCTTTAAAATTTTAAATACATCTTTATTGTATTTTTACAATAAACACTTTACTATAAGTTAATGTAAAGCATAGATGTCAGTCTTATTTATATCTTTACTTATAAATACTTTTCATCACCCTTTTTGCAACCAGTATTTTTTATAAAAAGCATGATGAGTACATGTCAACAGAAAACCACCCATGCCAGTTATTTAACTTTTAATAACTAAAAACTAATTTGGTCAACCAACATAATGTTATATCTGAGTCATTACCACCATACTCAATTTATTGAAATTATTATATGTGACTAGACCTGAAATCCATTTGAACAAGATTAATATATTTAAGATTGATTTATTTTTACTTCTCACTTGCACAAGTTACTTATTCCATTAGCTCTGATAAATATAAATGTAACTCTTAATAGAATGTATATTGACCACAAAAAACTTATTTTATGTAATATGAGTCTTTTATGGTAATGGATTTAACATATGATACTCTTGCTATTTAAAGCTTTTAAAATGGAGTACTAATTAAGGGGTGAGGAAAAAGTTAAGCTAAGTTTTTCAAAGTGACAATCATTATAAGTGCTATAAACCCACCTTTAGTGTTTTTACTCCAAGTATTAAAAAGACTACCATAGCATTAAAAATTTAAGATTGTGATATAAGATAGTTTAGGACTACCCAATTCATGTATTTAAAATTACACAAAGAAAGTCAACCTTAGGTTGGGTTGGGACCATCTAGTACTAAAAAAAGTCAACCTTAGGACAAATATAACACGCTGAGTTTTTTTATCCTGTGCTGTTTTTGAACCTGTGTCAATCAAAACCCAACCTAGAGTGGAGCAGGAACCAACCTGTAATGCTATTACTTCTCTAATTTGTGTAATTAAGACTATAAGATCTAGTACTAAAAAAGACTATAAGATCTTGATGTGCGGTGGCTCCTCCTTTTGGGTTGGGCACCACTATTGCTAAAAAAGACTATAAGATCTTTTTTGGGGTAAATGATAGGTATTTGATAAATTGGTTATATGCTTTTTAGAATGAAACTTATGTCTAGACAATATACTATAATATAATATCTAATTATTGTAAGCTGCAATAATATATAAGCCTTTATTGAAATTTCACTGAGCCATAAGAACATCATAAAAGTGTCTGTATATAAGCAAGTATATATGATTTTCTATCTTTTTTTATTGATAAAAAATAAAAAGACCAAGGTACAGGTTTTACAGTATTTTTATTATACAAAAAACTTTATTACTACCATATTTTCACTTGAGCAATTAGTGGAAATTAAAATGATTGTATATAAAAATATGTCCTATTTAATGTGATATGCCAATCTTCTGTAGTAAGTGCATAACAAGATTACTACTAGAATAGCTATACAGTCCATTATATATGGGCTTACCTTAGTTAACAACATCTAAGCTTCTTTTTATACTATTTTATGTACATAATCTATCTTACCATTGTGTCACTTTACAGAATTGCTACTTAGTACTAATCTGCTTATGGTTACTCTTTTGACCAAAAGTATGAATACTGATTTGTTTTAATTAGAAGAAAATAATCTCTTAATTATATAAAAAAGAAGCTCAGCCTTATATAACTAAAGAGGTTGTTATCAAAGAATCTAGTCATCAATTAAAGTTAATAATAATAACCTTATGGTCACCATGATATTTGGTCACAATGGGCAAATATGATCTTTAAAGATTTTATTGATTTATATAACCATGATATACCTCTTATTTTTAGCCAAAAGGCTTTAATTCTGTACAAATAGAAAAATTACAAATGAACTAAATTACTAACAAAGATAACTATGAAATTAGAGTACTTTTCTCTAGAACCTTAAGCTATCCTTGAAATATTATATATGATCAATTTATCTAGCTATGTAAGATTATATTTTCAGAGCAGCAATCCAAATGCCCATTACAGCCACTTTATAGCACAGACATATGACAAATTATATACAATAAAAGCTCTATCTACATTTGAGACTTGAGAAAGAAGTTTAAAATTTTAAGACGTTTTACAGTAAGAAAATATGTATTTAGATATCATGCTTTTTTGTTTTAATAACTTATAAAAATGAAATGCTCTGTCTATTGTATATAGTTTTCATAAACTATTATAAAACATTTTAGTAATACAACTATTACAAAATACTATATTGAGTTCAGTAAGGTATAATGATCATTTGTTATTAGCTTAACTTTTTTAGCATGATTTTATATATAAAAAAATTAAAAGTTAAATAATGTGGGTTAACCTTAGGACAAATATACCATGCCGAGTTTTTTTAGTCTGTGCTGGTTTTAAACCTGTTTTGATCAAAACCCAACCCAGAATGGAGCAGGATCCACCCCTCTATGCTACCACCCCTATGATTTTATATATAAAATTGTTGTATATTTTCTTTAAATTTTGTATAGACAATCTAATTGTATTATCATGCCATAAAAAACCATTCAGTGCAACATTTATCTTATATATTTCAAAGCGTAAAGTAGAAGTAACAAACAGATAATTTGTTGCCTATTACACAATGCATTAATAAAAAGCAAGATGGTAATCAATAACAAATATTATATAGCATCTTATACCTCCATCACTATATGAAGCATCGAACTAGTTAATTTAGGCCAAACAAGTTTATAGTCATTGCAATTAGATGACGCTTATCAGATCATAAAGCACATCAAAAGTATGATATCATGCCATGTTTATTAATGAAATTAAAGGTTAACACTAAGATTTTAAAACTTGGTGTGATGTATAGTTTGTGACAATGAGCTCAATTGAGTTTGGTAGTAGTAGCCAGGTGGCTTCTTACAATACCATTATAATCTCAGATACTAATCCCGGGGTTCATACATTACATCTGGAATTTTATAAGACTCCAGGAAATATGGTATTGTGAGCACTGATACCTAAAGCAGACTGTCACGGCGTAAGTCTGGTGGAGCGTCCTCTTTGCTTAGACTGGGCGGTGTTTCCATTCCACAATAAGAAGGTCCAAAGAGTGGCTGTCCCTCTAATCATACAGGGTGATCTCTCCAATGTGGTAGAAAAATGCTGGGTAAAAGCTCTCCTTCTGCATATTCCTCCCCCTGTACCCACATTTTCCTCTGCCAAATCAGTATGGTGAATTGAGGGAATTTGCACCAAAAGAATTAGAAACTGCCTTTTCCAGGCGCTAAAAGTTCTTATGAAGTTAATAGCTCTGAGGCCTTGAAATCAAGGTCCAAAAGCTGTAAACATTTGGTAACAAAGCCTGATGGGCTCATACATTCTAAAAATGTGGAATTAAGTGTTGAATTCTCAGCAAAGCTTGCCAATGGCTCAGGTCATTGGGAATGTCATTGGTTTAAAACCTACCTCAAAACCTTTAGGGACAAAGACTGAAGGGCGTGTACCTCTTAATTGGAATGTGCCTAGTGACGATCTTTGGTCAAAATAGCCAATGGCATCAGTCTATTGGGCAAGGAGGTTGCGAATTCATAATTCAACTCAAAACTTTGGATAAGGCCCAACAGGCCCATACTTCCATTGTCAAATGTTTCAAATAGCTCAAAACCCTAATTTAAATGATCAAAATCGTAATTTGATGCATCTCACTTGGCCAAATGGATGTCAAAGCGACTGGGCAATGGCATGTTGGGTATCCCAAGCCCATTTTCAACCAGTTGGGACCACCCCTATGTGGGGTGGCCTTAAGGGACGTTCATCACTTGTTGGGCAAGATTCTGTCAATCTAACTGTTAGAAACACAGTAAAATCGTGAGTTAGGCATCTGAGGTCAAACCAACAGCGACTTGGAACACCACCAATTCCTTTGAAGCTAGTTCATGCGGAAAATGTTTTTCCCTCCTGTCAGAATTTGGCAAATTCTCTTATTTCCAAAAATTCTGCCCCATTGATTCCCTCGACATCATTGGAAGGAGTGAGTAATATCTCAATCTATTAAGGTTGATAATCAATCTCATCCCAATCAATTGATTGAAGATTCAATTGCGAAGAGATTAATTCACTCTGATAGATTATGAGCTGTTACAAAGCCTATAAATATTCCCTCTTTTCATAATGAAAATTAGGTCAAATTAGAACCTGTATTTTCGTTTAATTTTAACACATTTTGGAGAAAACCTCTTAGTGTAACTTTAAGAATAAACCTGCCCCATTGGAAGTGTAATTCAAAACTTCCAGACCTCCCTCTTAAGTTTTCCAGGTTGGGTTGAATTTTGAGGGCCCTGATCCCAGGTTTCTATAAGTTTTTCCCAAAATCAACCATCTATTTAAGCAGTCATAACACACTGAGGAAATTGACACTCAATTCCCAATAAATAACTTTCCATTAAAAATCTCTCTGAGTTCCCAACTTTTGATTTTATATCAAAGATTTTCTTTCTAAGCTCCCTATGGCGCTAATCCTGTGGCCCATTGGGCCCTACATTGGCTGGGCGAATACTAGTCATAATTGTAACAATATCTCCCTCTTTAGCCAAGCTGGGATTATCATGTATTAAACTTCTAGGAATTTAACCCATTTGTTGAAGTTATCCACCAGCAGGATATCAGAATTCTGTGGGCACATCTATCTCCACTTTATGTGAGGATTCACCCACTCACCTCTGTTTTTGTGCCAAATCCAACTAAGAAGTATTCCAAAGCAGCTAGTCTGAGCGTTCAACACACTGCAGCAAGGCCCCCTGGATCTGGAGTTGATACTTCCTAATTCATTGCTGGGTGTCTTTTTACGCTTGTAACACACTGGCGCTCACTTGTAACATATCTCCCCAAGCAATATAACATTGTTTGAGCGGCAATGCCTCTGGCATTCTGGCTCACCTTTTGGGTGCTTTTGCATCCTAGCTGGCGGCTAATATAAACTTCATCTGCTGTCTCCCTGACATAATTGACCGTCCACTGTTTCCAGCCATTTCCACCCTCCTCATAGAGATGGGCTCAGCATTAATACCCTTTACCAAATGAACGTGCAGTCAGTAGTTTGTCTCTTACTGTTTGTTTGGTCAGTTACCAATTTTGTGAGCAGCGTTCAAATTGCTTTGGAGGAATCAATCCATGGTAACATGGCCCCGTTGGCGCTGCCCTCCCCTTAATCTATCCTCAGGTAGGGAATCTAGATTTCCCTTTCTGAGATGTTGCCTATCAGGTCCTCAACGCCCTTGCTAAGCAGCAAATGTGATCCTCGGTTGCCCTAAAAATGCTTTATTGTCCATTGCCCAGCAAGGTGTTTCCCTTTTGGATGTAGTTTAAGCGAAGCTCGTCAGTGGGTTCAAGGACTTCTGCGTTCTGCTATTAGAGCAGGTAATCATACATCACTTGTCATGACAGTGTCAGCAGCTTTGAAGCCCCCTGTCCCCTCAGTTGGAACGTTTGTTCCAATTATTCTCTTTAAAAGATGAAGCCTCTAGCATGACCTCTTTAGTCACCGCCTTCCATAAGCAATCCCCCATGATTGAGCTCTCAAATGATATGCTCCAAGCACTTTTCAGATCTGCGTTGGATTCTTCCTCCGCTCATCACAAAGTTTGGTCCAACTCTATGGGTACCGTGGCTAAATTTATCAGGCAGTGGCTTCTATTAACGCCTCTATCCACCATCATTCTCTCCCTCATGTTGGGAACTTCATGTTCAGGTTGACTGGAGGGGTATTAGCTCCTGATTCTGTTATTAAATTAATATCAGAAGTGGTTTCTAGATCAGACGCTGCCAACGCACCCTAATTAATTCATCCTGATTCGCCAGTTGGAAAGTCAATGGAAGTCCAGATTGAAAAAGATGGGCCCCAATTCCTCACTATCCCCATTTTTGATCCCAGAAAAAAGCATGTTCTCCCCCTTGTTTAGCTCGCTATCTCTTCAATGTCAGCAGAAATGATCGTGAATAAACAAAATTCCGCCTACTTTGTTTTACCAATAAAAATTAGTATCAGAGCACACCAGGTGTCTTTTGAGGCCTTAGTGGACACTGGAGCAGCGGGTAATTTTATGAGCCTAGAGTTGGCCCACCATCTTGATCTTGACCTGGACTTGGGTCCTGCAGTGATGGTCACTTCATCAGCCTCCCAGCCATCATAAATTGTATGGTACCCAGTGCCTTTCATGTGTCACCAGCTTAGTTTTTGAAATCACTTTTAACAAATGCCTGATCTCATTTTTCTGGTAATTCTGGGTGTGGACTGGTGGCATCAGCAGCATGTAAAGATTCACCTTGATTCCAATATGCTGTCATTCTTTAATGGTCAGGTAAAGGGCGAGTTTCCTTTACTGGAAACTCTTGCTAAGGCTCAAGGTCATAGTACAATCACTTCCCTTGTTGCCCAGTGGGTCTCCCATCAGATTTTACAAAAGAAGTTTTGGGCTATCAAGGCATCTTCAACTCTGAAAAGGTGGACTGCCTTCCCCTCAAATACTGAATTCAGCCTGGGATTTAAGATTATGGTCCAAGTGGTGAACATTAACTGCCCCCTTTACCTACACACAGCGGGGGAAGAGGTTGTCCTTAATAAATGGTTGGATGACATGCTTAAGAAGGGTTGACTCTTCAACGAAACTTCCCGGTTGCTTCCCCCATTGTCTTTGCCAAGAAGGCCGATGGTTCCCCTTGTCCCTGTGTGAATTATGATCATATTAAGATCACAGTCTATGATCCCTACCCTTTGCTATTGGAGCAGACAGTCGGGAAAGCAATTGCCAAATCATATGTGGTCTACAAACTCAATTTTGTTAATGCCTTAAATCAAATTTGGGTGAAGGAAGGTCAGGAATGGTTTACTGCAATCCATACAAAGAGGGATATCTTCTAATTTCGAATGTTGTCTTTTGGGCTAAAAATGCACCAGCCACGTTCCAGAGAATGAATGATAGTGTGCTGGGTGACCTCCAATTTACATGTGCAGTTTTATACATTAATGATAGCTTAGTACATTGCCCTATTTCTGAACAACACACAAAGGTCTTAGATGCAGTAGTATTGCCTTACATAAGGCAGTAAGTTTGTTAAGCCTTCAAAATGTAATTTTACAGGGAGGAGATTACTTTCTTAGGCAATCTCATCTTAAAAAATGGGCATGCTATTCCCCTCAACAGTTAGACTCATTTGCAAATGGCCTACTCCAACAACCCAAAAGCATTTATGAGGCTTTTTAGGTATCATTATTTTCTTAAAGACTCTTCTGCTCTATCCCAGCTAGCCGCCCCGCTTCAACCACTCATGATTAAGAATGTCCCCTTTTGTTGGATACCTAAGTACCAGCAGGCATTTGAATCAATTAAATAAGTGTTCTTGTTACTTTCCATCTTAAACACGTGAACCCGTTAAAACCCTACATTGTGGAATGTGATGCCTCATCCGTTGCAGTGGGGGTGTCTTGCTTCAGGAGCATGATGGGTTGGAACATCCAGTCACCTATTTTTCCTGCAAGTTCTCTCTCACTGAACAGTCCTGGGACATCTATGATAAGGAGTTGGCAGACATAGCATGAGCCTTTACTCATTGACAGTTTCTCTTGCCGGTCTCAAAGCATGAGTTAACAGTGTGCACCAATCACCAAGCTCTTCTCTACTTTTGCAAGCCACAGAAGTTGGACCACCGGCAGGCTCAAACCTACTGGGATTTGTGTAGCTTCAAGTTTGAGTATGATTTGTGAAGAAGCATTGAATGTTCTTCCCTGTTTCCTAATTCATAACCCCGCACATTGCCCTGCTGACTCAGATGAGGAGATTCTGGTTACAGTTATTAACCCCACCCAAATCTTATCCATTATAATCTTCATGGTTCTGGGTGTGGACTTAGCTCCAGATGCGCCTCTAATTTCTCGAGTTTTAGCTTCCTAGACAGCCTGCACAGAAGGTGTGGACCTCCTGGAGCGATTATCCCTCCCAGATTTAAACATTCATTGTATTCATTGGCTGAGGTCCTCTTTCATTATTGGTCTCAGATTTGGGTTCCCAATCTTCTTTGAGCTGACGTGGTTTAGGCTCATCACAACCTACCAAAGTCAGAAACCCTCAAAATAAAAAATGTATCAACCTAATCAAGTGTACCTATAATTGGGCGTGCTTGTCAAAAGAAGTTCCAGCCTGGATAGCCGACTGTGTAACTTGCATGTAGGCCAAGTCA